>JBBBDQ010002119.1:230000-312500 GCA_037127315.1 Ascarosepion bandense | reverse complement strand
GGACTTGATGACCCATATCATATTTCTTATCACTAAAACGTTGAATTGAATACACAGAAAACTGGATGAATATCGCTGAAAACAATTTTGAAGAAAAAAGAAAAAAATCAAATTTCGCGAGTCAGTGTAAAAAAAAAATTATGGCCAATGAAAAGTGATTGATACATAAAACGGAAAAATTAACAAGTGCGAAAATAACCAACAAAGAAATACGCACGCATATGAACTTTCTAACCTGCTCAGAGACCACTTATCGATACATGCACATGCAGTGTTTTTCGCCATCAAAAACACAAACGGCTCTCGATATGTGAAGTCACAAATTTATTCGCCTGAAGAGAGCCAACTTTGGACTCGAAACACGTGTAGCGACACAAATATCATTATGGACATTATTATACAAAAAAGTAAATAACAATAATAATAATAATAATAATAATAGATTTAGAGCAAGAAGAAGCTTATAAATACCTAGGTGTAAATGAGAATTAAAAAATTCACCATAAAAAATGAAAGAAATAGTGCGTAAAGAGTACTATAGAAGGCTACAACTGATATTAAAAACTGAATTTCGCAGAACAGAATTATGGCCATTAAAAACCTTGCAATACCAGTTGTACAATATAACTTCAACATCTTGAACTGGACTCTAAACCACATCAGACGAATGGATTCTAAGACAAGAAAGCTCCTTTCTAAACATAAGATGCAATATTCAAAGGCTGATGTAGATAGTCTATACATACCCCATAAAGTAGGAGGGAGAGGTCTTATTCAGCTATAATTGTCATACAAGACAACAACTATTGGCTTACTAACATACATAGAAACAACAAAGGACTGGATGATACAATTAGTCAAACAACATGAAAACAGAAAGAAAAAATATTCAATAATGAAAGAAGGCAATAAATACAAACAGGATTTACATTTAGTAAATTCTGTATAAAAGCAAAACAGAAGTCAAGAACCAACTATTGCGGCAAAAATATGAAAGAGTAAGCCAAAGATAAAGCTCTTGAACAGATCAAACAGCGCTAGCAAGACAAACCTCTGCATGGCCAATATCCAGAACGTCCCAATAAATCCAATGTTGATAAAGTTAATACTCATCGATGGTTACGTGCATCTAGATTAAAGTCTAAAACTGAAGGCTTTATGCTTGCTGCACAAGACCAAAGTCTTTTCACTAGGAACTTTCAGATAAATATTATACATAATAATGTGGATCCAAAATGCAGGTTCTGTGATAAATACCAAGAAACAATAGACCATCTAATCTCAGGATGTTCTGTACTTGACCCAAATTAATATAAAATTGTCACGATAGAGTGGGGCAATATATAGACTGGACAATGTGCAAACACTATGGAAAATATGTAAACAAACACTGGTATGAACATCACCTAGCATCAGTTACAGAAATAGATGTCACCATTCTATGGGATTACACCATCTACACAGATAGAAAAATTGAAGCAAATAGGCCGGACATTATTGTTAAAAACCAAAAAGAAAAAACTTGCTTATTAATTGATATGGCTTGTCCAGCGGATTGTAACATAGCAACCAAGAAATTCGAAAAACTGTCAAAATATAAAGACCTGGAAATTGAAATAAAAAAAATTGTGGCAATTGAAAACAAGAGTTGTGCCAGTGATAGTAGGTGCACTTGGAATGATAAAAAATGGAACAAAACAACACATTGAAATAATCCCTGGAAACCCCAGCTTAAGAGATATACAAAAAATTGTCTTAAGTACAGCCCACACACTAAGGAAAACTTTGTCTATGTAACGCTAGGGATGATAGGGAAGATAGAAAAAACATGAAATGGAGCCATAACAACAGGCCACAACCTGCCTTAGGTCTTCCCGCAGACTTGGTTGGTAGTGCGACCATAGCAGAAATTGAAATATGATGAAAAATGACATTAATAATAATAATACATTCACGGCTTCTCACACATTTTCAACCTATACCAATTTGTCTCGTTGAAACAACCCCTGTTTCAATTTTCATTGTATATATATTCTTCATTTGTAAACGAGTTATTACGAGACCTAGGTTTCTACCATGTTGTGTCTTCGGGTGATTCCCAAAAACTGATTTTACCGTTTTTGTTGTTTTTTTAAAGAACACACACGTAACGGTGATTTTTTTTAACGCTCACGTAATGGGTAATTTTTGAACGCGCAATTTTCAAAATTAGAAGAAATTATGACGTTTATATCCATACATATAAAACAAAATTAAAATAAAATAAATATAAAAAATTAAAATTAAATAATACAAAATAAAAATTTAAAAAATATAACAAAATAACAATACACATAATTTTTGAACGCACAATTGTCAAAATTAGTTAAATTATGACGTTTATATCCATACATATAAAATAAAATTAAAATAAAATAAATATAAAAAATTAAAATTAAATAATATAAAATAAAAATTAAGAAAATATAACAAAATAACAATACACATAATTTTTGAACGCGCAATTGTCAAAATTAGTTAAATTATGACGTTTATATCCATACATATAAAATAAAATTAAAATAAAATAAATATAAAAAATTAAAATTAAATAATATAAAATAAAAATTTTAAAAAAATATAGCAAAATAACAATACACATAATTTTTGAACGCGCAATTTTCAAAATTAGTTAAATTATGACGTTTATATCCATACATATAAAATAAAATTAAAATAAAATAAATATAAAAAATTAAAATTAAATAATATAAAATAAAAATTTAAAAAAATAATAACAAAATAACAATACACATAATTTTTGAAAGCGCAATTGTCAAAATTAGTTAAATTATGACGTTTATATCCATACATATAAAATAAAATTAAAATAAAATAAATATAAAAAATTAAAATTAAATAATACAAAATAAAAATTTAAAAAAATATAGCAAAATAACAATACACATAATTTTTGAACGCGCAATTGTCAAAATTAGTTAAATTATGACGTTTATATCCATACATATAAAATAAAATTAAGATAAAATAAATATAAAAAATTAAAATTAAATAGTATAAAATAAAAATTGAAAAAATATAACAAAATAACAATACACATAATTTTTGAACGCGCAATTTTCAAGATTAGTTAAATTATGACGTTTATATCCATATATATAAAACAAAATTAAAATAAAATAAATATAAAAAATTAACTAATATAAAATAAAAATTGAAAAAATATAATAAAATAACAATACACATAACATTAAAATATAAGGAAGAGAAAATTTAAATTATATAACAAAATAAAAAAATAACAAAATAAAAAAAGAGAATTATAATAGTATAAGTTAAGTGCCATATGTGAGACACGCTTTGGGCGATCATGTCTTCAAAGAGACATGACTGATTGGGCAGAAGATTATCCCGCAGTAGGTTTCCATTGCTTTCTGCGGTAGACTGGTTGCCATAGAACCCAATCTGTCCTATTATTTAACCCATAATGGAGGTAAGAGACGGATCAATATCTTCCTCGAAAGTATTTGTGCGTAAGTGAATGCAAGGAATTATACTGGAATTTGAACTCGATTCCCCGATTTGTCATTCCGAGTCGATATCCACTGCACCACAACATACATCAGTAATAGTATACTAAACTAGAAAATATATACACACGTAAGCATATATCCTTACATACACACATCCACATCACATCCACATATCATACATTTATATATATACATGTATACATGCACACACACACATACGCATATATACATACACAGACTCATACATACATATACATATATACCCATATACACACATGTGCATACACGCATATAAATTACCCCACTCATATACCGATGCATATATATATATATATATATATATATATATATATATATATATACCGATGCATATATATATATATATATATATATATATATATATATACAAATCACAGTGAAACTAGTGCCAATTATAAGAAACTAAATCACTAGAACTGGCGTTAACTTAACTATAATTTAATCGTATTGAACACCCAAAAGAGAACCTCTTCTTAGGGCAGAGGTGGGGGATAAAAAAAGAAACAAACGGCGTACAAGCGCAAAACGTCGAGTACCCGTTAGAAAGAAAAAACAAACCCGAGACGAAACCTTAACAATAATGTGCTCGATACGAAAGTACGAAAGTAGAGCGACAAATATATACATATATATATTACAAGAAAGTGAAAGAACACGTAGATTAAAAACCCACTGTTCTTTACTTTTATATAGAGTGCTCGATACAGAGCAGAACTTAATATTGTAACTTTGTTATTACAATGGTTTATAAAAGCATAATATCACTTCACAAAAATTTTCATGCTTCAGAACAAAACTGTTCCTCTTCAGGTGATATTTTAAAATAAATGGTGAAAATGGTTTATATATTACAAGAAAGTGAAAGAATACGGGGATTAAAAACCCACTGTTCAAGCATTTACTTTTATAAAGAGTGCTCGATACATAGTTGAGCTTAATATTGTAATTTTGTTATTACAATGGTTTATAAAAGCAAAATATCACTACACGAATATTTTCATGTTTCAGAACAAAACTGTTCCTCTTCAGGTGATGTGTTAAAATAAATGGTGAAAATGGTTTTATATATATATATATATATTCCATTTTTAAACGAGTTATTTCGCTACCTACAATTTCCTGTCATTTGTAATTCTTAATAAATGTTTTTGTTAACTCTCCTAAACCTTGCTCTGTCATCCATTTAGGTAGTTTACGCGTTGTTTCTTTCCCTTGTTCTTCTTGACTTCAATCTGTCCTCTGAGTATCAAATTTTCCAAGCCTCCTTTTTAAAAAGATTTCTGGTAGGACGTTTATTTGAATCATTATCATCCTTCATTCATTTTATTCAGTTAGTGCATTTTGCAACACTCTGTGGTCACCACTCCCCTCTATCTCAAATATTGCGATTCATGGTGATATTCAAGGCAGAATAGTGCAATGGCTTCTCGGTTTCTTTTACACTGGAAATTGGTGAGGTCACCCGTCCATCCTCTGGGGGGGGGGATTTTCTTTTAATTGATCTTCTATTATTCTAGCCTTTGTCTGAAGAGGTAGGATTCACAAGCCAGCAGGAGATTTTGAATTCAAAGTTTCATTCTCCTAAACTGGTTGCCACCCAATGATGTAGGACCCATAAATTTATAATAATTTTATTCATGTTGTGGATCTTCCTCGACAATTTGTTGTGGAGTTGTGGCGAAACTTCAAATTGTAGTGACCGGTTTGTGCCGGAAGTAAGACACGGAACAAGAAGGTAGGTCCAAAAAAGATATTCAAAGGAAGTTTTATTAATAAGTAACTAGAAATAAGTAAGTCCGAAGGTATTATTATACTGCTTATTGCCTGACTTGTAGCTGTCGTCAACTGCTGTTAACTGCTCTCGTTAACTGCTCTTTGGAAGTCACGCAGGTAATTACATAGACTGAACTATCGCCCAGTTCACACTCCACCCACGTCTATTGAACAGGTGTAGAGGCTCATCCCTTGTTCCCTGTTTAGGATGTGGTTTCCGGCTTTCTCGTTTCCAATCTTCTCACTTTGTTTTTTTTTTCAATTGGAGTAGATAGACTAAACGATCGCCCGGTTCACACTCCACCCACGTCTATTGAACAGGTGTAGAGGCTCATCCCTTGTTCCCTAATTAGGATGTGGTTTCCGGCTTTCTCTTTTCTAAACTATTCACTCTTACGTAAACCCCTGCACACCAGTGGCCTTACCGCCTTGCCTGGTGTGATGTGATTAAAAAAATAAAAAATAAAAGAAATAACAACAGGAAGAGTTCATTCTTCGTAGGAGGGCACCATAGCCACTCAGTTAGTGCTAATAGTCACCACTCCCTTCCATCTCCCAATCGTGTTTCATGATGCTGATATTTTAAGCGCCCCTTAGATGTGGGGTACCAAATGAGGATCGAACTCATTACTCAGTTGTAACAGGTTCTAGCGAGACAAGTTTGCTAGGCAAATAGATTCTTGTCGGTTTCTTCTGCATTGGAAATGTTATGGTTACACCGTCCCTCCTCTCAGAAGTTAAAGACGCAATAACCACAAGGAATCAGGTAGTTTGGATTCAGAGTTTTTCTTGTCTTAGACTGGTTGCCAAGCAATGCTACAGACCTAGTTTGCCCTGCTATTTCACTCATAGCTGGGAAGAGAAAGAGATGAATTCATACCCATTAATACCTTTCCTTTTCATAATTTCGTTACTAAAGTGAATGCAATGAATACGACTAGAATTCGAACACGGTTCTCCGATTTTCAATCCGAGCCGCTATATTTGTGTACATATTTCAATCAGCACACTTACACTATTTGCATTATTCGTATTATTGTCCTCATCTTTGTTGCCATTTGTACGACGTTTAGACTGTTGTACACTCCGGCCTTTTTCAGGTGTTACGAATTTCGAACCGAACCCTTTATTACAATTTCAAAATTCCTAGCACCTGAAGAAGGCCAGAGCGTACAACGGCCGAAACGTCGTACAAATGGCAAGAAAGACGAGAACAATGTAAATAGTGTAAATACTACCTCATCTCAGAAATATCAACACAATTTATAAGTTGAGCATTTCAAACCGACATTACTATTCCAGTCTGTCCTTGTATTTGATACAAAAAAGTGCACCTTACCCTAACTATTACATTCTCATCTCCCCACAACACTCTTTCCTCTCTGTATCTCTATCTCTGTCTCTGTCTCTCTGTCTCTCTGTCTCTGTCTCTCTGTCTCTGTCTCTGTCTCTCTGTATCTCTATCTCTGTCTCTGTCTCTCTGTCTCTCTGTCTCTCTGTCTCTGTCTCTCTGTCTCTGTCTCTCTGTCTCTCTGTATCTCTATCTCTGTCTCTGTCTCTCTGTCTCTCTGTCTCTGTCTCTCTGTATCTCTATCGCTGTCTCTTTCTCTCTGTCTCTCTGTCTCTGTCTCTGTCTCTCTGTCTCTCTGTCTCTCTGTCTCTGTCTCTGTCTCTCTGTCTCTCTGTATCTCTATCTCTGTCTCTGTCTCTCTGTCTCTCTGTCTCTGTCTCTGTCTCTCTGTATCTCTCTCTGTCTCTCTGTCTCTCTGTCTCTGTCTCTCTGTCTCTGTCTCTCTGTCTCTCTGTATCTCTATCTCTGTCTCTGTCTCTCTGTCTCTCTGTCTCTGTCTCTCTGTATCTCTATCGCTGTCTCTTTCTCTCTGTCTCTCTGTCTCTGTCTCTGTCTCTCTGTATCTCTATCTCTGTCTCTGTCTCTCTGTCTCTCTGTCTCTGTCTCTGTCACCAAATCATTTATCGCTTTCTCTCTCTCCAGTTAATTTTCCCCACTACTTTTAATCTCCCCCTATTTATTTCCTCTCACAAGTGTGCACCCCTTTAACAATTACATTCTCATCTCCCTCGCTCGCTCTTTCCTCTCTGTCTCTTCCTGACCAAATAATTTCTTTCTTTTCTTCTTTTCCCTCTCTCTCTCTCTCTCACAGAGAGAGAGAGAGAGAGAGAGAGAGAGAGACTAAGTAATTTCACCCTATGCTGATTCTTACTTATCTCTCTTCCCTCAGTTTCTCTACCCGGTTGACTCTCCCTAATCGTTTCAACCTCTTCCTTACAAGTGAGTACCTCTCTTTATTAATTACATTCCCATCACCCTCCCTCTCTCATTTTTCCTCTCTGTCATTTCTTTCTTTGCCGTCGCTCATTTCTCTCTTTCCCTCTTTCTTCCCACCCCCTCTCTCTCTTTTCTTCTTTCTTTCTATCCGGTTATCTCTCTCCACATCTTTCTCCCCCATTTCTAAATCCTCACAATTGCGCACATCTTACCAATTATTTTCTCATCATCCTCTCTTGTTCTTTCCTCCCTGATCAAGAAATTCCTCCTCTCTCTCTTTCTCTCTCTCTCTCTTTCTCTCTCGATGCTTCTTTTTCTCTCTTTTTCTTTTCCCCTCCCCCATTAATTCTCCCCCGTTAACTCTCCCCGCTCCTTTCAACCTCCAACTATTTCTTTCCTCATACAATGTGCCCCACCCGCCTTAACAATTACTTTCCCATCTTCTCTCTCGCTCTTTTCTCTCTCTACCGATATTTCTTTTTTTCTCTCTTTTTTTCTACCCCCGTTAACTCTCCCCACTCCTTTCTACTCCTTCCTATTTCCTTCCTCTTACAACACCCTCACCCACTCACTGGATTATGATTGCGACCGTTCTAACATTTGATATATTAATTGTCTGCCAACTCTAACGATATTTGTCCCACTCCTCTCTCTTCAACAACCCCTCTCTCTATATTTCATCGTTTTCTCATCCATCCTCAACTACAAACTTTTAATTCTCTTTTCACTCCCTCTCTCTCTCTCCCTCTCTCTACCTACCGCTCTTTTTGAACGCCTGCAACCTCAACTTTCTTTTCCCTCTTACTAACACCCATACTGTCTTGCCACCATCCTCATACTTTCTCGCATACTCTCTTCATTAGAACAACAAAAACAACAACGATCGATCCCCCCCGCCCTCAATGCACCACAGTCTTCTCCGATTCCAGACCCCAGTTTCACGTTTATCTTCTCTGTCGTTCGGGAGGAGTTGGGCGACGGTTGGTATTCACCGAACTACCCCTTTGCCGATGCCGATTCGAAGCGAAGCTACGTCAAACTCAAGGCTTTGTCATCCTGAGTCATCACCCCCTCCGACTGTGGTGGGCTGTTACAATAACTGTCTGTAATGCCCACCCTAGCCATTAATGCATCAATCTTAATTGTTCATATCTTGGTATATTTTACTTCAATGTGATTTTTTTTTTCTGTCGAGCTTTTCTATCGCCCGTTCGATCACGCACATGCGCGTGTATGTATGCGTGCACGCTCTTGTAATTATGTGTTGCGTTGTGACAGATTGTTATAGCTACAGTGAGTCTTCCATAGTTTCGAAAAAACAGAACCATAGACGGTAGAGAGGTGCGAATATTGTTTGGCCAATATTGAACAGGATTAGGTTTGGGATATAAATTATGGAAAAATATAGTTTTCCGGACAGGAAGATAGATAGAGATAAGCAAACACAGCATTTTGGATTAGTCATAAAAATATACAGCTATATATATATATATATATATATATATATATATATGTATGTATATATTACAAATTATTACAAACGAAGAATATATATATATATATATATATATATATATATATATAGTAAAGATATTCAAAAGGCAGACAGATATATATATATATATATATATATATATATATATCTGTCTGTCTGTCTTTCAAGATATTTATATATATATATATATATATATATATATATTACAAATTATGACAAATGAAGAATATATATATAGATATATAAATATATATATGTATATAAATATATATATATATATATATTTAGTAAAGATATTCGAAAGACAGACATATAGATAGATAGATAGATAGATAGATAGATAGATAGATAGATAGATAGATAGATAGATAAATATTCTCTCAAATTTTACATCCCTGCTAATATTTTTGAGACACAATAGTAGCCTGAGTTCGTGGTATATATATATATATATATATATATATATATATATATATATGAATGGAATAAATAAAGAACAAGTAGGAAAAAGTCTATTTAATTTAGCACGTTTGACTTTAGCAAACTTCTTCAGGAATTGTTTAAAGACGAATGATATGTGTGTGTGTGTGTGTGTGTGTGTGTGTGTGTGTGTGTGTGTGTGTGTGTGTGTGTATTTACGCACCAAATGTTCTTTTAGGAAAGAACGATTACAAACGATATATATTTTGAGTGGCTTACTTTTAATGATAGATAGACAGATTTGTAAAAAGGATTAGAAAGAAGTAAATCTATATTTTTTAAAGTTTTAATGAAATTTTATTTAAGTTTCCACACGTCCTCCACCATTAGCAATACAAAGAGTAATACGGTTTTGCAGTTCACGGAAAAATATTTACCAACTGATTTACAATAATGCCTGAAATCCCACTAGTTACTTCAGCTTTCAAATCTTATAATGAACTAGGTTTGCTTGCAAACACAATCGTTTTCACATGTCAGTTGAAGCCATGGATCAAATTGATTCGGAAAAAAGAAAATTTTTTTTTTACTTACCAAAATTAGTTGCAAATTCAATAACTATACTTAAAACTAGGTACATTAATAACTTTATAACAATTTTACAGATTATTTCTATCCCAAATACAAATAAAGTTATATTTTTTTTAAATGAACAAGGTGTGATGTTATAATTTGTTGTCTAAATTACGCAAAAATGAAAATAATACTTACATCTCATTTTACTATATATATTTACCCACAAAAAGATAGATAGATAGATAGATAGATAGATAGATAGATAGATAGATAGATAGATAGATAGATAGATAGATAGATAGATAGATTAAGAATTAATTAAGCATATAAATATATATATATAGAGAGAAAGGGTGAAGAAAACTCATCATATGCTGAAACGGTTATAAGTTCATAATTTATTTCGGCAGTTGTAAAAATACGAACAGCTTCACCAGAACCGAAAAATCAAATAGTTTAATTTAGTTAAAAAAATTTTAATTAAACTTGGTGATTTTTTAAAATAATTTAAATTAACCTATTTGATTTTTTTAAAATTAAAATTAAATTATATTTCGGGTCTGATGAAGCAGCTTGTACTTTTACAACTACCGAAACAAATTCTGGATTTATAAGCATTTAATTGTGTTGAGTTTTCCTCTGTATATTGTTATATTGTTCTGGATAATATCCATTAAGCTCTCTAGATTATATCTATTCAATATTTTATATAAATTAGATAAATTTTTTTGATTATCCTCTCCGTTTTTACGGGTTTGTCATATATATATATTGTCATCCGCAGACAGATCTGTTTCGCCGTATCACAGCTCATCAGTACGGTTAGACTCCGATTGCTTTTCTACCCAGGATTGAAACCCGGCGACTCTACCCCTGGGCTATGGGCGTTCGGTGGAAGTAGGCAGACTTTTTAGCGCATATCATTATACGCGCCCAATAGCTAAAGCGCTCTAATTCATTTCACTGTATATATATATATATATATATATATATATGCGAGTGAATACAGAACGATGAAAGAATTCTTACAACGTCCAAAACATTAATTTAAAACAGTGCTCGATATATAATATATAGAGCTGTGAAGAACATTTACATAATTTATATATATATATATGTGGATATATATATATAGAAAAATTATCTACATGTTCTAAAATATCATTTATAATATATATATATATATATATATATATATATATATACATGATTATAAGGTAATATTTACATATGATTAAGAAGTATACAGACGCGCGTGCGCGCGCACACACACACACACACACACACACACACACACACACACACATATATATACATATATATATATATATATACATATATATATATATATATATATATATATATATACAGGGTGCCATAAAGTTCGTGTGTACATAAAAAATGTATAACTTTATTTAGATTTGCAATGGAAATAATTTGTAAAAAGGATTAGAAAGAAGTAAATCTATATTTTTTAAAGTTTTAATGAAATTTTATTTAAGTTTCCACATGTCCTCCACCATTAGCAATACAAAGAGTAATACGGTTTTGCAGTTCACGGAAAAATATTTACCAACTGATTTACAATAATGCCTGAAATCCCACTAGTTACTTCAGCTTTCAAATCTTATAATGAACTAGGTTTGCTTGCAAACACAATCGTTTTCACATGTCAGTTGAAGCCATGGATCAAATTGATTCGGAAAAAAGAAAATATTTTTTTTTACTTACCAAAATTAGTTGCAAATTTTGTGGTAAAGAATCATTCAATAACTATACTTAAAACTAGGTACATTAATAACTTTATAACAATTTTACAGATTATTTCTATCACAAATACAAATAAAGTTATAAATTTTTGAAATGAACAAGGCGCGATGTTATAATTTGTTGTCTAAATTACGCAAAAATGAAAATAATACTTACATCTCATTTTACTAGATATATTTACCCACAAAAATATCTTGAAATATTAAAGTGTAAATTTATTAATAAAATCGACATAGTGCCATGACGACCGTCAGCCGACTTCGGAATATCTTGCAATTCTTCCAAACGGTCTCAATGTGGGAAAATAAATTGAGGCGTAATATCACCATCATTAGTGATCACTCCAGACACCATGATGTTGATTGGATATATCATCCAACTCTTTCTGCATCCACTGCACTGTCCTCAGATTGATCCCACAAATCTGAAATGTTCATATTGAAGCTTTCCACACAAATGGCAAGTAATATAGGAAGCCGTTTCCAAATATTTGGCTGTGTTTTTTTTTTTTAAATCATATCACCCCAAGCAAGGCGGTAACGCCGCTGATGCGCAGGGGACTACGTAAGAGTAAGAAGATTGGAAAAGAGAAAACCGGAAACCACATCCTAAACAGGGAACAAGGGATGAGCCTCTACACCTGTTCAATAGACGTGGGTGGAGTGTGAACCGGGCGATAGTTTGAATTGCGTCATAGTTATCTTTTTCTCACTGACTGTGCCCAACTGACGCTACCATACTCTTTTCGACAAATTCAAAAAAGCAAACAACACGAAATTAAAATAGCGACAATTTATTCAATGCATCCTATATAGATAGATAGATAGATAGATAGATAGATAGATAGATAGATAGATAGATAGATAGATAATGTTGATGGAATTGTGGCTTTTTACTCATATGCGTACGTACATTCACGAGAATTTCATCTCATGATGATAAAGAAAAATTTTGCGCAGAAGATGTTTATTTTTTAAAATAATCTCCTGCGTTGTAAACTTAATTCATTGTTTTCCATTAATAATTTTTTTTAATCATATCACCCCAAGCAAGGCGAAAACGCCACTGATGCGCAGGGGGCTACGTAAGGGTAAAAAGAATGGAAAAGAGAGAACCGGAAACCACATCCTAAACAGGAAACAAGGGATGAGCATCTTCACCTGTTCAATAGACGTGGGTGGAGTGTGAACCGGGCGATAGGTTAGTCTATCTACTCCAATTGAAAAAAAAAAAATAAAGAAAAGAGTGAAAGGATTGGAAAAGAGAAAACCGGAAACCACACCCTAAACAGGAAATACAGGCCGAATATGAAACAAAGAACATTTTCGGCTAACTTTAATCGAATAAATATTTTTGCATATACATTCATCTAGTTTAACGCAGATTTAGGTTTTAGCCCAGTCGAGGTTGTTGATGGGTGTAGCAGCTTCATATGCTAGTGTCTGGGAAAATGAAATACGTATGGTCGTTAACGCAATCTATGAGTTTGCATGACGCCAGTCAGCCATCGTGACATACCTGTTAAGAGATTTCTTTTTTAAGACATCAAAGGAGGGAACTTAGACAGAAATTAAAACACTTCTTGCGAAGGGTTATAAACAACTTCCTATATATATATACGTGTGTGTGTGTGTGTGTGTGTGTGTGTGTGTGTGTGTGTGTGTGTGTGTTAATTATTACTTTAGATCATGTACAAACTACAAACTATTGCAAAATTGTACATTTTGTTTCGACATTAAAAGAACAATGTCTCAGCAGCTAGTTAATAATGATGGTAATTATACTTATATATATATATATATATATATATATATATATATATATTGCCTTGAGGACTAAACGCATCGACACATCAGCTAAAAAATTTTCTATATAATATATATATATATATATATAGCGTGTGTATACACTGCTTATATACAACACGTTAAAATTTCCTTTCTAAAATTCCATGCGCTTAGTGTTAGGAGGTAGCGACTCCGACTGACACCAAATCGGTCGAGTTTCGATTCCGGCCAGAACCAAGTGGATGTGATTAGCCACATTGATTGATCTGTGATACATCGAAACGGGCTTGTATGTGGATGACTTATATATATATATATATATATATTTAACTCGTAATGATGTATATATATGTGTGTGTATATGTATATAATTTTGTTTCTGTTCATGTATTTGCCTATATATATGTGTAAGTATATATGTATATATTTATTTGTATATGTGTGTTTCCATGTTTATATATGTATGTGCGAATGCATATATATATGTATGTATGTATATATGTGGGTGTTAGCACATGTGTATGCGTATATTCGTATGTGTGAATAAGTATGTGTGTGTACGTGTGCGTATATGTATATATAGCATATACATCAAGCCAATACTCTTTTTCTGTTGAAAAACATTTCCAATATACAAACGCTTCTATAATTCATTACATCCACACAGCTTATATGTATATATAGCTAGCTAACTCGGTAGCTAGCTAGACCGCGACAGAATGTCAGATAGATAGATAGATAGATAGATAGATAGATAGATAATGAAGAGACTGAAATAGATAGATGGATAGATAGATAGATAGATAGATAGATAGATAGATAGATAATGAAAAAACTGAGATAGATAGATAGATAGATAGATAGATAGATAGATAGATAGATAGATAGATATGAAAATAATGAAAAGACTGAGATAGATAAGGAAAAGACTGAGATAGATAGATAGATAGATAGATAGATAGATAGATAGATAGATAGATAGATAGATATGAAAATAATGAAAAGACTGAGATAGATAAGGAAAAGACTGAGATAGATAGATAGATAGATAGATAGATAGATAGATATGAAAAGATAATGAAAAGACTGAGATAGATAGATAGATAGATAGATAGATAGATAGATATGAGATAGATAGATAGATAGATAGATAGATAGATAGATAGATAGATAGATAATGAAAAGACTGAGATAGATAGATAGATAGATAGATAGATAGATAGATAGATAGATAGATAGATAGATAGATAGATAGATAGAACAGACTGGGATAGATAGACTAGGGATAGATAGATAGATAGATAGATAGATAGATAGATAGATATGATAGATAATGGGAATAGACTGATAGATAGATAGATAGATAGATAGATAGATAGATAGATAGATAGATAGATAGATAGATAGATAATGAACAGACTGGGATAGATAGATAGATAGATAGATAGATAGATAGATAGATAGATAGATAGATAGATAGATAGATAGATAATGAACAGACTGGGATAGATAGATAGATAGATAGATAGATAGATAGATAGATAGATAGATATGAAAAGACTGAGATAGATAGATAGATAGAAAATAGATGAGATAGATAGATAGATAGATAGATAGATAGATAGATAGATAATGAAAAGACTGAGATAGATAGATAGATAGATATGAAAATAGATAGATAGATAGATAGGTAGATAGATAGATAGATAATGAAAAGACTGAGATAGATAGATAGATAGATAAGATAGAAAAGATGAGATAGATAGATAGATAGATAGATAGATAGATAGATATTGTTGACAGTCAGCGGAATATTCACAGAAAGGCATTTAAGGCAAGCCGATGACATTTATCCATTATACCGTTTTTCTTGTTTAAGGGGTATTTTTTTTTTTTTTTTTTTTGTATTTTAAAAGTAATTATTGCTAGTTTTTTCCCCTAAGGATAGTTTTGCAATTTCTGCTACTGATATTTTGAGGCTGCCATTTTTATGACTTCCCTTTCAATTTTTGCTGAGTATTATTTTCTTCTGGCTAGATATGTATTCTGATACGGCTTTGTTGTTTATGTATCTTCTGCTTTAAATGACGTTTTGTAGTTGCTATATATTTTCATAAAAGTTATTTCTGATGCGCCTATATAAATTTCATCTTCTGCATTGATGTTATTTGTCCTCTCGGAGAAACCATCATTACATCTCATGTGCCTTAGACCGCTCCGCCATGTAAAAACTCCCGATCAAACAAATGTGTATCCAAAAGCACTATTCTAGATTTAATAAAGAATTTCCTGTGGAATCGACGGTTCGAGTTCTACTGTAGGACGCATATTTTTCGAGCAAGATTTCTTCAGTATTCAAGTCGGTAGACTTAAATAAATAAATAAATAAATAAATAAACTTTTGAATAATAACAAAAACAGACGTCTTACTCAAATTCGAGTACCCATCAGAAATATATATATATATATATATATATATATATATATATATACTACCGGACATAATTATTAGGCTACCCCAGTTTTTTATAAAAATGACGTATTTCATACTATTTTTTAGTATTTATTGCCAAGTAAATAATTGTAAATGAAAATAAAATGGTTCTTTTGTTAATACTGCACAATAACATGCGCATCAAATTAATTTATAAATATTTAATAATTACCTATATTGCAGTTTAATGAATGAAGAAAATTTAGGGTGATTCGAACGAGTTCATCTTTTCTTACTTGCCTTGTAAAAGTTTGGCAATAAATACTAAAAATAGCATGAAATACATCATTTCTTTTAAAAAACTGGTGTGGGTTAATAATTATGGCCGGTAGTGTATATATATATATATATATATATATATATATTGTTTAATGCTTAGTTTCAGCAGAAACCACTCATGGTGGAAACCAAGGTAGCGTAATAACTCGTTTAAAAGATATATATATATATATATATATATATATATTCATTGACTTTGTTTTTGTAAGTATAAAAATAAAAATAAAGACTGCAAATTAGCTGAGTGACAAATTTTATTGTAGTATTTATCCTATATATATATATATATGTATATATGTGACATTCAATCCATATTGGACTGGGGTAAGAAATGGCTAGTAAATTTTAATGCTTCTAAAACGAAGCTACTCTCAATTAACCATCATCGACAATCCCACCTACCTCCCATTAGCATGGCTTGCCTCCCAGAGAGTAAAACACTACGCCTCCTTGGTCTCACACTTTCAGCGGACCTCAAATGGAATGACTATATCGAATCCATTGCTAAATCCGCTGCTATGAAAGTCGGTTCTCTGTGTAGGGCCCGGAAGTTTTTCCGTCTAAATCTATCCTGCACATATATAAATCTACATTGAATACTGCTGCCATATATGGTCGGGTGCCCCTGCTATTCTCCTCGGGCTTCTCGATAAGGTTCAGAGGAGGGTCTGTAATGTGATAGATACCGACTTGGCAGACCGCCTGCAGTCTCTCTCCCACCGGCGTGACGTGGCTTCCCTGTGTCTCTTCTATAAATACTTTCACGGCTTCTGCTCCGATGAACTTAGATCACTGGTGCCTCCTAAATACGAATTTGCACGAGATACTAGATTAGCAACTAGATCCCACCCTTTTACAGTGAAACCGATAAAATGCAACCGCAACTTCTACTCCAACAGTTTCTTTCCTCGCACTTTCCAACTGTGGAATTCCCTTCCACACGATTGCCTCCCCGACGGATACAATCTCCAGGAGTTTAAATGTAAGGTCAATAGACACCTCCTAACACACTAACCTGCTCTCATTCCTCCTGACATTCCCTATGTCTATCATTCATTCCTCCTGACATTCCCTATGTCTAACCACTCCTTCTCTTTACCTTCCCCTATGTAGCCCCATGCGCAATTGTGCAGTGGAATTCCTTGCTTGGGGTGAGATGATTAAAAAAAAAATAATAAAAAAATAAAACTAGGTCGCGAAATAACTCTTTATCAAATAAAATATTTTGAGAAGTTCTACAATATAATTGTATGTAACACTTTTTAATATTACTGTCTACTGGTCTAATTTAATAATGACCAAAAACTAACTAATCAACATATTATATATCTGGGGAAATGATAGATTTTAAAAACAGTAGGCTTCTTACCGCCATTTACGTTTTAGTCTTCAACAATCAATTGAACACTCTTGGGCTAACGCGCTAAAATCTGCCTTTCACTGCCGATAGCGTCGAGGTAGAATCTATATCGTCATGCCCAGGAGCAGCCAAATTGGCCAACTATCAATCCCTGACTAACCGTACTGATGAACTATGAAATACGACTATCTGTAGATAACTATATATACACGGGTGTGCACGATAATCCGGAAAAAACATATACTGAAAGAAAAATTGTGTTTATTCAGAATGACAAATATTTACATGACAAATTACATTATAACATTGTTGTTTGATCTGTCCTCTACCATATTATTCGATCTATCCTTCTCCAGCTTCAATCACAGCCTCCACACGAAGCCGAAACCTCCTACAGGCGTAGGTCACCTGCTCCCTGGACAAGTTACCCACGGCCTCGATCATGGCAGTACTCAGGTAGTCAGTAGTATTGTGTGCATGTTTGTTAGACTGTCTTTCAAGTACGTCCCATAGGTAATGTCGCAAGGATTCAGGTCTGGACTACTAGGGGGTCAGAAATACTATGACCAGAACATATCCAGATTCTCTTCACACCAGGCCTGGACGAAATTGGACGCATGAGCAGGGGGTCTGTCAGGTTGGAAAAGCCATGGCTTTCCTGCACCTACCTTAACAATCCATGGATTCACAACAT
This sequence comes from Ascarosepion bandense, assembly GCA_037127315.1. Taxonomy (NCBI): domain Eukaryota; kingdom Metazoa; phylum Mollusca; class Cephalopoda; order Sepiida; family Sepiidae; genus Ascarosepion; species Ascarosepion bandense. The sequence continues at coordinate 293,993 of JBBBDQ010002119.1, read as the reverse complement.
TCTTCATGACATCCAGGTAGACCACCTTCATCGATAATGACCTGAAGCTGCTCCAGGAAGTTATTGTTCCTCTTGCGAACCTTGGATCGGTTCCGTGTCTTTCTCTGAGGAGTCAGGAACTCACCCCCAGCCTCACTAGACTCTTTAAAGGTCTTGGCAATGTCGTACACAGTCAAACTAACCACCGTCTATATCAACGTCTATATCTCTGTCACGCTCGTTTTCGCTCTTTAACAGTCCCTTTTTATTTTATTTTTTACTAAAATTATATCATATATATATATGTGTATATATATATATATATATATATATATATATATATATATATATATAGGCCGAAACCACTTACAGGAGTTGGTCACCTGCTCCCTGGACAAGTTGGCAATGGCCTCAATGATGGCAGTTCTCAGGGAGTCGACAGTATTGTGTGCACGTTTGTTTGACTGTCTCTCAAGTACGCCCCATAGGTAATGTCGCAAGGATTCAGGTCTGGACTACTAGGGGCGCCAGAACTCCTTTGACCAGAACATGTCCAGATTCTCTTCACACCAGGCCTGGACGAAATTGGACGCATGAGCAGGAGGTCCGTCATGTTGGAAAAGCCATGGCTTCCTTGCAGCTACCTTAACAATCCATGGCTTCACAACATTCTTCATGACATCCAGGTAAACCTCCTTCGTCACGGTCTGACCTTTGCCAAAGAAGTGGGGAGGCATGACGTTCCCTTCATCGGCGATCACCTCAAAAAAATGGAGTCCGGCAGAAACATTATCTGGGTCCTTGCAGGTCTTGGTAATATCGTACATCAAGGGTCGGCAATCTACAGCCCGCGGGCCAGATCCGGCCCGCGAAGGCATTTTGACCGGCCCGTAAGTCGGATCCGGCCCGCGAAGGCATTTTGACCGGCCCGCGAGCCTGATTATCAATGACTCTATTTTTAACATGAGAGACGAGGCTTTCGAATTCAACAAAAGGCCTTCTGTTATCTTCCTCTGATCCACCCAACCGAATTTGAATGCTATGACCGCAAAAACACGATCAAAACTCAATCATCTCCATTTCTAGGTAAAAAATAAATAATAAACATAAAACAAAAACTGAGAGTCGATTTGACCGACCGACCGTCGACAGACATTAGGCGGGGACAATGATGTCTCAATCGGCTTTCTGTTTCATTCTTCTAACAGCGACCCCATCGCTTACCCCTGCCATCTACCCTATGTAAGTTGATGGAATCTTTCAATGGGCCATGTTCTTATCTTATCATACGTAAGTGTATGTTTGCAACTATTTGTACTTGCATGTATGGGTATATGTTTTGTTTTGTTTTGTTTGATGTGTATGTGTGATTTGTTTGTGGTACAATTTTTAATAACAGTTTCAAACCTACACGTCATAATTTCATCCATTTCACTTCGGTTGATTTTTTTCACTTTGAAGTATTTTGACGTTCCTTGAGGAAAAGTAATTTTTGTTAGGTGATTTTTAATTTTAGATTTTCTCTTGCTTTTCTGATTTTCCAATGTTTATTTTCATTGTGGTTTTAAATATTTAGGTTGACAGGGGTATGCATATGAAATTTTCTTTAATTTTTCATTAATGGCCTTCATCCGGCCGCGGCCCGTCATTATTACACAATCCGGCCCGCGGGGGCGAATGAGTTGCCGACCCCTGTCGTACACAGTCGATTTTGGGAAATGAAAAAACTTAACAATCTCTTTAAGCGTGAGGCCACAACAATTCCAATACGGCGCTAGAGTTCATTAGACATTTTGCTTAATTTGTTACTTAATTCAATAGATTGTTGTCACACAAATCTGAAATAAGAAAAAAAATGTATATTTAATATGGTTGTCATTTTATGCCAAGCTAAAGTTAGTCCGGATCGTAGCACCCCCCCCCTATATATATATATATATATATATATATATATATATATATATATATATATATATATATATATATATATATATATATAAAATGTTCCGTAGATTAATGAAATGAATTAACAACCGACATATTTAATTTATTATTTTAAATGGATACTCGTATTTCAGTAAATATTCTGTTTTTAGTTAAACATATTTATATATATAACTCAACCGGCCTGAGAAATTTTCTTAGGAAAATGTGTGTCATTCGGCAAGATTCGAATCTATGACTCCCCAAACAACATTGTCCATGCCATCAATTGTTAGGAGTCGCGGGTTCGAATCATGCCAAATGACACACATTTTCTAACACAATTTTCTAAAAATACTCAGGCCGGCAGAGTTATATAAATAAATATACTGTTTAATTTAAAACTACTCAAATATGCGTATCTATTAAAAATAATGTTTAAAGAAATAAATTATATGCGTGTGTGCGTGTGTGTGTGTTTGAGTTTGTAAGTAAACAAAAAAATAAATAAATGAACACTTCCAATCTGATCTACTTCAAAACTTTTTCTTGATTTATCCGTCCATGCTAATTTTTTTTTTTTTAAGCCAGAGAGATTTAATAATATTTATGAGAGAACTAATAAGGTTATGTCTTTTGAATAAAGTTTTAACTATGTTCTAATAATAAGCCCGGACTTATTATGATTTCAGAACTGTTTCCAAAGGGCTTACGGCCACATTACCGGTTCCCATACGACCACTGAAGTTAACAAACATCGAGCTTAATGGGTGATCGCTTGGTGATTTAAGCTGAGATATACAGATTGTGCAATGAATAATAGCAAAGAACTGTTAAACATACGTAATAGGTAATAATTCATATATTACTAGCAGTATAGCCCGGCGTTGCTCGGGTGTAATGAAAGCTTTAAAACTAATCCATGGTCCTGGAGCTCAGACTCTTTGGAAGTTGGCAGGAAAGACTACAAAGCAATAGTTGTTTCCAGTTAAAGCGAAACCGCAGACTGAAAGAAAAATGAATGGATGTAAGTCAAATTTTGATTTCCTCGTATCGATATCAAATAAGTTTTTTTCGTCGTAAACTGAATTTTGAAGGCTAAACAAGTCCTCTGAGTAAATGATATCATGACTGAGACTAACAATTACAATTATACCTACTTAGAGCCAAACCCGAAGCAAAAAATAAAATAAAACGGTTGAAAAAATACAGACATACAGGCAGATAAACAGACACACACACAAACATCTTGCCTTTTATATATATTATCGATATTCTGCACTATTGTAAGAACTGCAACCTTGAAACCTCTGAATATCGTTTCTTGTGTCTTTTTCTATGAGTGTATCAAATTTGATTAAAATCGGACCATTCCTTCTATAACCCGATTTTTTCGATTATCGATTTTCGATATTTCTCGTGAGTACCTCGACACAAAACCTAGCTAAGAACACTCGCAAACACTTATAGTACAACTGTGTAAATTTTCAAGTAACTCGGTTCAGCCGTTTCGGAGTCTATATGTAACGGACACACACACATACAGACAAAGTTCCATTGATAAATGACTTTAGATATGTAATAATTAATATAGCAGGTGTAATAATTAATATATTATCTGTAATAATACATTATTTACATTATTTGGACTATTTTTCTCATCTTTGTCGCCATTTGTACGACGTTTCGGTCGTTGTACGCTACGTTATCTTCTTCAGGTGTTAGGAATTTCGAACCGAATCATTTATTACAATCAATGGGGTATATGAACTCCATTCCTTGCGTAGTAGTGCTTCTTTTGGTAGTCATGAGTTATCTCCCCCTAACCCTGTAAGTTACTTGTTCACCACTGCTGTAGCCTGTTATTGAACTCACAACTCTTTGGGTCAAGTCACAGGAACTAACCAACGTCTATATCCACTGGGCCATGTGTCCGAAACATCGTACAAATGGCAACAAAGATGAGGACAGTAGTCCGAATAATGTAAATACTGTAAATATTACCTCATCTCAAAAATATAGACAAAAAGAATGATCTATTATTAAATGTCGTACAAATGGCAACAAAGATGAGGACAATAGTCCGAATAATGTAAATACTGTAAATACTACCTCATCTCAAAAATATAGACAAAACGAATGATCTATTATTAAATGTCGTACAAATGGCAACAAAGATGAGGACAACCACTCTTTAGGGATTAACTATTTGCCGATAGCTGGGACCCCAACAATTGCTACCACCCCGTGTCAGGTTGAACATGGGAACAACAACAACAATTAAGAGGCACTTCCACGCTTCTCACAACCTCCTAATCAGGGAACTTGCTGGCGGATGTAGTTAATCGTCATACCCAGGACCAACCACTCTTTAGGGATTAACTATTTGACCATAGCTGGGACCCCAACATGTGCTGCCACCCGGAATCAGGTTGGACCTGGGGACACCTACAATTAAGTGGTGATTCCACGTTTCACAAAACTTCCTTGCTATCGGGTGTAGTTAATCGTCATACCCAGGAAGGATCGTCCGTGATCCACGTTCAATCGTATTCTATTTTTCGGATTTAGCAGTTAAACTCTCTTAGCTAACAATATCCGCCATATTAAAATTAATCCTTATATTTTCAGATTCTGTATTATTAGACGCTCCGATACATTTGACTCCAATATAAATAAGTACAGAAGTAAAATCATCACTGACGAACTATATAATAATAAATTGGAACATAGAATTATTTTTTTATAATAAATCTTTCTTTTTATAAAAAACAAACTTTACAACAAATAAATAAATAGACTAAAAATGATAAGGAAATAAAAAATATAGAATTGGTACTCAATGAGAATACCACATCAAAAGTAATAAAACTGAAGGGAAAGAATGGAAAAGGATAAGATCAGGTTAAAGACAGGTTAACATTAAGGAGGGAAAAGAAACAAGGGAAGGGTAGGAGGAGGAGAAAAAGGAAAAAAGGAAAAAAAAAGAGAAAAAGGTGGTTAGTATGTATTCTTTGGGGTCAAATCCAAAAATGAATCTCTATTCTGATTAGCCAGTAGAAACAACCACATACATTCACAGCAAACCAAAGGTTTTTGTTATTTAAATGTAAAACATCTGCACAACTAACATCAACATTGCCTGATGATAAGAATCTATCTCGAAACATAGGAATTTCCGTGTCGCAATGTACAATTGATACATAACTATATATATATATATATATATATATAAAATGGATAAAATCTAAATGAAATAACATGCATATAACCAACAAGTACATAAGTAAAATCATCACTGACGAACTATATAAAAATAAATTGGAACATAGAATTACTCTTTTAAAATAAATCTTTCTTTTTATAAAAAACTTTACAACAAATAAATAAACAGGAAAAAATATTATATTTTAGGTTTTAAAAAAGCTTTTCCTTTTTAAATAAACTTTACAACAAATAAATAAATAGACTAAAAATCATAAGGAAATAAAAAAATATAGAATTGGTGCGTTGTGGTACAGTGGATATCGGCGCTGAACGAGAAACCGGGGAGCCGAGTTCGAATTCCAGTTGAATCCATTGTATTCACTTACGCGCAAATACCCATGGGAAAGGTATTAATCCGTCTATTCCTTCCAGTTATGGGTTAAATAGCAGGACACATTAGGTTCTATAGCCTTGGTCGGCAACCAGTCTACCGCAGAAAGCAATGGCAACCGACACATTAGGTTCTATAGCCTTGGTCGGCAACCAGTCTACCGCAGAAAGCAATGGCAACCTACTGCGGGATAATCTTCTGCCCAGTCAGTCATGTCTCTTTCGAGACATGATCGCCCAAGCGTGTATCACGTATGGCACTTAACTGACTGACTCAATGAGAATACCACATCAAAAGTAACAAAACTGAACAGAAAAAAGGGAAAAGGATAAGATCAGGTTAAAGGCAGGTCAACACCCCGACCATTAAGGAGGGTAATATAAACAAGGGAAGGGTAGGATGAGGGGAAAAAAGGAAAAAAGGGGAAAAAAGGAAAAAAGGATAAAAAAAAGAAAATGTTCATTAGTATATATTCTTTGGGGCCAAATCCCAAAATGAATCTCCATTCTGATTAGCCAAAAGAAACACCCACATACATTCATAGCAAACCAAAGGTTTTTGTCATTTAAATGTAAATCAACTGCACAACTAACATCAGCATTGCCTGATGATGAGAATCTATCTCGAAACAGCAATTTCCGTGTCGCAATGTACAATTGGTACATAACTATATAACTATATATATAGTGTATCGAGGCAGCAGATAATTTTCTAAACACATACTGTTAAATATGAGAGACAATGAATGTCTATTATGTTTAATCATGAGCCGTTCTAAACATCGTATTTTGGCTTTAATTTCAGTTGAAAAATGTACTGTATCAAATTACATGCCCGTTCAGAGATTGTATCTCTGGTACTAATAATAAACTTACTACATATATTGGTTTTACTACAACCACGCTCTGTCGTAGACTTACCTGTCACCTTTCTGATCAGAGTTCTATTAAACAACATTTCTTAGAAAAAAACATAACAATGTAGGTAATATTAGACAGATTTTAGTCAACAATACAATAATATTCACTCATACACACAATAAAGAGAACCTTCAGATATTTAAGGCATTAAATCAAAACAACCCACACTTAATAAAATCAAATTATATCTGGTCATAACACATTACATTGCATTTAGATATATGGTTCTGTTAACATTTCGAGCTCTCACGCGGTGTGACGTCATAGAACCGCATTACAAATTTACGAACTACGTTTGCTATTTGGTAACGGTTATCGTTGCTTAGAAAGTTTTATGCCAACACAAGATAACATCGTATTTGATGGTGGATGTTTTTATGTAAACGTCCCTGTAATCTCTCTGAAGATGGCTCGTGTGAGCCGAAAGCTTAGAACGTAATAAAAAAATATTCAAATGTTGGAGAAATTTGGTCTTTATTTTCACCTGAAATTAAAGCCAAAATACGATGTTTAGAACGGCTCATGATTAAACATAATAGACATTCATTGTCTCTTATATTTAGCAGTATATATATATATATATATATATATATATATATATATATATATATATATATATATATGTATGTATGTATTTTGTAGAAAGATATCAAAAAATGTTTTTGCTTGTGCATAATAGCGTTCTCTCTCTCTCTTCAGTTTTTTATCCACTAAATTGCATATATCAACAGAAGAAACCTGACTAATTCATCACAGAACCAGAAGTACCAACTTTATGGTAACTATATTGAATGTAATAATTAGAAGAGAACTTAACTCCCGTCGCTGATCTTTGATTTTTTAGGACGCAGGGTGGTTCTTGGAGATACTAGAATATTTTGCAACAAGATGGCGCGTGTTAAAATCTTCACTTTTCCTAAAATACATTTACTTGATGTTTCAGTGTCCCTCATCAGTGATGTTTCTAGCCGAGGTTCATTAGTGGTTTCGGGTCTTTCATCATCATATCCCCTCTACCCGGTGACCCAGCCGATACTGATCAGGTATCGACTTGTGTACTTCCTATCAGCTACAACTTTTTCCATCCTCTAAAACGCACACCATACGACTCTTCCTGGCAATTTATTGTCCAATCGCGGATGACTTCCGGTCCACCAGTAGCGCATGCCCTTTCATATTGTTGATATAACAATATCGCTTCTTCTGCCCATTTGAAACTCTCCCTACTGTGTTTATATATACAGTTCTGCTACTGTGTGTTATATTTTAACAGAATTAAATAAATATATGAACTATAAAAAATATATATAAAATAAGATATTGCGTTTTCATTAAATAAATTTTCATTAAATTGTTTTAAAATGCCTGAAGTATTTTGTAACGTAAATAATAAAACTTTTTCTTGAAAAAATATGGAAATTTATTCTACTAAGCTACGGACCCTACTAAAATCAATTTTGCATTTTTTCCAAAAGTTTGGTTTCGATCGGTCAATATATGTAAGAATTATTTTGGTTAGAAGGGAGATTTCTTTCCGCCGTACTTTCTAAACTTGCACCGACCGTTGAGTTTCTTTTAGTAGTTCCCTTTTGGGAAGTAGCAGGCACTTGGAGCCAATGACAGAGCCGCTTTCAGCGTACCCTCGCTGCTGACCATTCACAGGGCACGTAACTTGATGAGGGAACAGGAAGATTTTCCCCGAGGATTTTGCACCGGCAGGCGGAACGAGGCTGGAGTCGGCAGAACTGGGATCAGGGAGTAAGGACGTCAGACTTTTCGCTGAGGTGTGACCGCGTGTTGCGCAACCAGCATTGCGTATTCCCCTATATTTAGAGAGGTCATTAGCTGGCACACGTCTTCGTGCAGCCAAATGGTGTGTTTTATCCCCTTAATAACGGGGTATAATGGTTGAAGTATTTTTTGTGGTATAGAGAACCTACACTCGCCTGGTTAGTCGTTGGTTTTCCCTTTAGCCAAATCGAATCATCGAATTGTAGCTCCCGGAGTCCCTTTTTATCCCCATATTAATGGGATATAAATGTTGAAGCATTTTTGCGGTATAGAGAACATACACTTACCTGGCTAGTTGTTGGTTTTCCCATTAATCAAATTGAATCGCTAAATTGTGGCTTTCAAAATCCCTAAAATATTCGATTTCATATTAAAATGTTGCTTTTGAGAAACTGTTCAAGTGCTGTATGACCAGAACCGCTACCCTAAAGAAGAAGAAGAAGGAGGAGGAGGAGGAGAAAAGAAAGCGTTGGTATAACAAGTCCCTGAAGAAAGAATCTTTCGGCTACGGGAACCTTGACTTGTCCGCATCCTGCTAATTCGGATGTAAGCGGACGCCATTTGTATTTCCGCCTTCTCGTAAGTACTTTGTGTCTGTGTTCGTAAATCACACCTTCCCCTTTCCTTCTTGGCTAATTAGTGACTTGGTTGCAATATTTTAATTATATGTTCTGCGATCAATTTTAATGCTATTCTCCTATAATTTTATCAGTTCTCCTGTCTTTATTGTACATATTTCTAATACTAATCATTTATTGAACGATACATGTTAAATTTGCTTTGCCGCTGTGGTAATACGTTTAGAGAGAAGAGTTGCTCTCCGTGAACGTGGGGGGAAATTTAAAGAGGTTAAATTATACCACCTATGAGAATAAATTCTTATTCTACTAAAGGTGAACGTGTTGTTTTTTTTTTTGTTTTTGTTTGTTTTGTTTTTTTTTGTGAAAATATATGGGTTTAACGGACGAACGAACAGGAGTTACATAATCTTATATATAGATTTTGAAGGGAAACATGCGTCTTATCAGCAACAAAATACAGTAGAAAAGCAGGAATAATTATTCTTTTATGACGGAAAAATCCATCTTAAACAACCTTTTCTGCAATCATCTCTTATATTAAATTCCCGTTGGCCTGTGTCGTAAAAATGACGACAAAATATTTTTATCGATATGCCGTCTAAAATGGCGGCAACTCACATATGGATGCACCTACAATTGAGTACCTTACATTTAGACTGAGAAAATATAGTTAAAATCCCTGAGCATGACAATAGGAATATATATACAAAGAAATACAAACGGTATTTATTATAATAGAGAGGATATATATATATATATATATATATATATATATATATATATATATATATATATATATATATATATCGCTCATTCAGTGAAATGAATTAGAGCGCTCTAGCTATTGGGCGCGTATAATGATATGTGCTAAAAAGTCTGCCTACTTCCACCGAACACCCATAGCCCAGAGTCGCCGACTGACGCCATTTCAGTCGGGTTTCAATCCTGGGTAAAAAAGCAATCGGAGTCTCACCGTACTGATCAGCTGTGATACGACGAGTCTGCGGATGACAATATATATATATATATACAAAAATCTAGAGTGAGCCAAAACCTACCGCGGTTTCACACTACGGATCGTCAGGGCAAATATATATATATATATATATATATATATGTGTGTGTGTGTGTGTGTGTGTGTGTGTGTGTATATATATATATATATATAAACAGACAACGTTACGGAAAATCCCGAAGATTATCAAAAGGGATTAACAACTACAGTAGCTACAGTTTACAAAGTCTCTCACTCTTCCAGAGTGCTCAGTTAGAGTGTGAGAGAGTAAATACTATACATACTATATATATATATATATATATATATATATTGGGTAGCAATCATTTTTTTAAACATCTTTCGTTAAACACGACTGACAAAGAAAATTTTAAACTGTGGGAAACTTGCCTCATCGAGTTACGTCTGACTGTCTATTATAACTGAGTACTGAGTTCAATCCGTAGGAGGCGCCCGATACGAAATTCCACATCGAATAACCCAGTATAGTTTGATATGCTTAAAAATAAGCCAACACTGGATTGCTTATTAATATGTCTGTCAGTTTAGTGCCAAGCGTCATACCCGCTTGGGTTCATGTCTCTTTTGAGACATGACTAACTGGGCAGAAGATTTTCCCGCAGTTGCCTAATGCTAGGAAGGTTGGGTCACTGTGTCGGGCCAGAAAGTTCTTTTCTTTCCGCCTGAATCCATCTTTCACATGTACAAATCAACTATCCGACCGTGCATAGAATAATGTTATCATATCTGGTCGGGTGCCCCTGCTGTTCATCTCAGTGTTCTCGACAGGCTCTAAAGGAGAATCTATAATGTGATTGATCCCGACCTGGAAGCTCGATTCCAGCCACTTTCTCACCGGCGAGATGTGGATTCCCTCAGTCACTTCTACAAATATTTTCATGGCTTCTGCTCCGACGAACTTAAGTCACTGGTGACCCCACCACAAGAATTTACTCGTGCAACCAGACTGGCAACAAAGTCCCACCCATTTACAATTAGATCAACCAAATGCAGGCGATAATTCTACTCCATCAGCTTCTTTTCTCGCGCTTCCCGCCTGTGAAACTCCCTTCCGTATACTTGCTTTTTTTCAATGTTAATTCCCATTTCATGTCCACCTGACTGCAGTCTTTCCCACGTCCTTTCTACATCACTCAGTGGATCTTTTTCTTTTCCTTTCTCACTCTACCTTCGAAACTGTCATCACATCTGTGTTCCTGTCCTTCTCTTGCCCTTTCTCGGACACCCCTCTCTAACTGGTTCGTCTTTCTCTTCGCTCTCCTCCTGCTTAAACTTTTATTCTCTTATGTAGCTCCTAGCGCATCAGTGGCGGTCCCGCCTTGCTTGGAGTGAAACGATTAAAAAAAAAACTTTCTACGGTGGACTGATTGTCAACGAAGACTATAGAACCCAATTTGTCCTGGGGGGTGAAGAGATGGATTGATACCTTTCCCAGGGGTATTTGCGCGTAAGTGAATGAAACGAATTCAACTGGAATTCGAACTCGCCTCTCCGCTAAGATATTTCTGTAAATCGCGTTGTTGCTTCTGTCGTATAAACATCGTTAGTCCGGACGCCCGCTGTGTTTGAAGAGCTAAGATTCAGGCCCTTCTCAGAAACTGTTTTCCTCCCACCGAAAGGTGATTCTTTTGTCATTTATAAACATCAGGATTTACTAATTCCAAGATTACGGAGGAAACGGTTCCGAATATAGCAACGCCGTCAGCCAGTCTGATTCCTGAGCGTTTGTCCATTATAAATCTTTTACTTATATTTCCTTTTCTTTCTTCGTTTCTTTCTCTTTTTTCTTTCTTTTCTTTTTCTTTTTTTTTTCTATATTGTCTTTTCTTTATCTTCATTTTTCATTTATTTTTCTTCTTCATTACATCTTTTCGTCTCCCTCTTCATCTTTCATTTGATCTTTTTTATATTTTCCTCTTTTTATTCATCACCTTTATCCTTCTTTATTTTCTTCTTTTTTTTTCAGTCAATCAGTTAAGTGCCATACCTAGTACACGCTTGGCAGATCATGTCTCGAAAGAGACATGACTGACTGGGATTATCCCGCAGTAGGTCGCCATTACTTTCTGCATTAGACTGGTTGCCAGCCAAGGCTATAGAATCCAAACTGTCCTGTTATTCAACCCATAACTGGAGAGAAGAGACGGATTAATACCTTTCCCAAGGGTATTTGTTCGGAAGTGAATGCAAAGAATTCAACTGGAATTCGAACTCGGCTTCGAACCCGATTTCTCGTTCCGAGCTGATAACCACTGCACCACAACGCACAAACAAAGAAAATCTTTACTCTCTTATGTCGCCCCCTGCTCATCAGTAACGGTTCCGCCTTCCTTGGGATTCTTCTGGCAGTAACTCTGCTAAATGAAACAGAAAATTGATTCGAAAATCCGTTCTTGATAAAGTACAACGCAAAAACTATTTGAACTACTAGGTAAGCTTGATTCATTTGAGAAAATATATTATCAGGTCGGTGCAAAATTTATGTAGTTATTTTATAAATTACGTTACAAAGAACTGTTTGAATTATTAGGTTAGCATGATATCAGGTCAGTGCAAAAGTTTTTGTCGGTTTGTAAAAGGGGCATTTTAAATGATTCTAATTTATTTTATGCATATTGTTATTACTTAAACATATCACCATGATTAATTTATAACTTTTTCTTTCAGATTATTAAAGCATGATTCATATTTTTCTGCAATATTCTCACCCAGGTTCTTTCCATCAAAAGAACACATTAGGCATGCTGTACTCTATGAGTTTCACAGAGATTCCAATGCAAATGCAGCATCACGATCTATTCAGGATGCTTATGGAACGGATGCAGTGAAAGAAAGAAGCTGTAGGTGCTGCTTTTCCTGTTTGCGGGAAGGAAATTTCACCTTGAAAGATGAAGCTAGAGGTGGTCGCACAAAAAACTTGATTCAGATGTGTTGAATGCCGCTGTTACTCAAAGTCCTACGGTAACCTCAAAAGAACTTGCACACAAATTTAATGTATCCCATAAGACTGCGTCACGCCAACAGAAAAGAATGGGGATGATTTCAGTATTCGGAAAATGGGTCTCGCACGAACTGTCTCCAGAGAACCTGCGACAACGTGTTTCTTGTCGCGAATCTTTGCTTTCACGACACCTCAGACACTATTTTTAGGTAGGCTTGTCACAGGTGATGAGAAGTGCCATCTTGCCACATCCTACACATTATCCTGACCTAACTCCCTCGGATTATTATTATTATTATTATTATTATTATTATTATTATTATTATTATTATTTAAATCATCTCACCCCAAGCAAGGCATTCTACTGCTACTGTTGCGCAGGGGGTTAAATAGGGCAAAGGGATGAGAAAGGAGGATTAGTTATGGCACATGTCAGGTGGGGGTAATTGACGGATGCGAATACCAAGAATAGGGGTGGAGTAGAGGGGAAAAAAGAGATTGAGAGAATGGATGCGAGTTAGTGAGATAGGAGATGTCTATTGACCTTACATTTAAATTCATAGAGATCATAGTTGTCGGGGAAGCAAGTATATAAAAGAGAATTCCACAGGCGGAAGGTGCGATAAAAGAAGCTGTTAGAGTAGAAATGACGGTTACATTTTATCGGTTTCACTGTAAAAGGGTGGGACCTAGTTGCTAATCTAGTAGCTCGTGTAAATTCATATCTTCTTAGCAGCGGATTTAGCAATGGATTCGATGTAGTCATTCTACTTGAGGTCCGCTGAGAGGTCCGCCGAGAGGTCCGCTGAGAGTGTGAGACCAAGGAGGCGTAGTGTTTTACTCTCAGGAAGGCCAGCCTGTTCCATGCTAATGGGAGGGAGAAGCGATTGTCTATGATGGTTAATAGAGAGCAGTTTAGTTTTGGAAGCATAAAATTTACGAGTCATTTCTTACTCTTGTCCACCACGGATTGGAGGACATTCTCGAGCTCGGTAGCGAGGTTCGCTTTGTCAACCTCAGCAGATTTTTGGTCGGAGTGAGAGTAAACGGTGATGTCAGCGGCGTACATGCCTACTTGGGATCTGATTATGTCAGGGAGGTCGTTAAGAAAGAGCGTATGACCTAGAATAGAGCCTTGAGGGACACCCGCGTTCGTATGGTAGTTCTGGGAGGCATGTCCGTTTTATACTACCTTCATTGTGTGATCAGAGAAGAATAACTGGACTAGGTTTAACATTGTCCAGTTATGTGCAGCTTGTGTAGAAAGCCAGCATGCCAGGCTCTGTCAAATGCTTTGGAAATATCCAGGGCAACAGTTCGAGCTTCGCCATTCTTGTCGAGAGCCTGGTATATATACTCAATAATGGTCGTTAACGTATCAGCAGTAGACCTGGTGAACCATAAACCATACTGTTTGTCCGAGAAGAGCCTGTGGGCTGTGAAATGATGAACCACCTCGGTGTTGATAATGGCTTCGAACACTTTGCCAAAGATCGGTAGGAGGCTGATAGGGCGGTAATTAGTGGGGTCCGAGGGTTCTCCAGAATTCTTAAATACAGGAACTACAGAGGAAGACTTCCAACAGGCAGGAAAACAGGAAGCAGATAAACAGTAGTTGTAGAGCTTAGATAGGACAAAGGAGAGTTCAGGGGCACATTTATTCAAAACTATGATTGGGATTCAGTCCTCTCCGGTCGCTTTATGAGATTAGCTTTGAGATTAGCTCAGAGAACAGCAAGAGGGTAATGAGGAGGTCATTCAGTTGGGCATCAGTTTCTTGTGGGAAGTCGGGTGTAGATACTCCAGCCAAATCCAGTCTCGAGTTCGTGGAGTATCTACGAGCACAGTATTCAGCCTTATCCGCTGAGGAGGTGAGGACCTCAAATTCATTGATTAGAGGGGGTGCTGAGATTTTACTGTTGTTAAGGACACTTTTACAAAATCGCCAGTAGTCCTTGGTACTGAACTTACGGGATGCTATGCGCTGCTTCATTCTGCCAGCAAACAACATCTTAGCTTCGTTAAGTATCTTTTTGCACTTATTACGAGTGAGGCAAAAAGGCGCCTGTTTTAAGTCCGATGCGTGGCTTCTATAAAGCCGGAAGAAGTGATCCCGTTGGGCAATAGTGGCTGAGCAAGCGGGCGAGAACCAGGGGGACGAATGGGGTTTAAGCTGATATTTCCTGGCTGGGATGAAAGCATCGATGCCAGCCTTAACCCAAGAGACGACCTCGGATGCACAGTCTTCGACGGCAAGACTAAAAACATTGTTCCAAGGGACGTCACACAGGAAGTAGCGGAACGAGTCCCAGTCTGCTCTTTGGTAGCAGTAGGATATTCTGCTGGTCTGAGTTTCTTGGGTGGAGTGGGAGTGGAAGGAGATGTTAACGGAAACAACGGCATGGTCAGAATTTCCGAGATGCCAGAGCTGCTTGACATTGCAAGAGTCTGGGATAGAAGTGAAGCATAGGTCTAGCATTGAGTCCCTTCCATTAGGGTTACTGGAGAAACGTGTGGGGGAAATCCACCACTTGCGTAAGAGACTGAATTATTGAAAAATTCATGGTGTGGACACCAGCAAGATTGGTGACAGAGTTTTCCAGCCACTTGGCGTGGTGGGTGTTTAAGTCACCAAATACAAATATATGGGGAGATGGATGAGAAAAAATGGCCTTATTGATATTATTGGAGATTATATCAAGTACTGAACAGTCAGGAGATGAGTGGGGGGGGCGGTAAAGAAAGAAAAGATATCTAACCGAGCTTAGAAGATAGAGACAGAAGCACATGAAAGGATGGTCTAGGGATTCAAGAGAGATCACCCTAGCTAGAGGGAGATGCTCGCTGACATAAACACGAAGCCCATGCATATGGATATTGGAGTCCTTCCTGAAGAGTGGAAGGTAGCCAGGGATAGAGAAGACAGATGAGGGAAATCAGGGATTATCACTTATTTTGAGGATTACAAAACAATTTAGATGGCCTTAGGTTAATATCACGAGAAGAGATTAAACATGACTTAGATTCATATTTCACATCAAAACCTAAAGGATTTTACAAGCGAGGCATTTATAAACTCGTTGACAGAAGGAATCAAGTTATAAAGAGCAAAGGTCGTTATTGTTATGAATAAAGATTTTCAAAATCACACAGTTCTTCATTTTCAAGATGGAGTTTTACATCGGCAAAAACTTTTGCACCGACCTGATAGAATAATCCAGAACCTATATATATATATATATATATATATATATATATATATATATATATTGCATATGGTTAAAAAATAAAATCAGTAAATACGCATGAATAGGAAGGGCAAAAGACAAGGATCTGTTTTCACACTGGACTTATCAAACTAGGAGTCTTATCAGGATTTTTGTTTATTCGCAAACCCAATCTTAGCAACATATGCAGATGAGAATGTTGACAGCAGACATAGAAAGGAAAACATATGAACTCTTAGAGAAGGTAGTGAAGGAAAGTGAGATAAAAGGAATAAGCAAAAATTGTATGAAGACAATGTATGAGTACCAGCATAAGGAACAGTCTGAGGCTCAAACTACGAATTAGAGATACCAAAATCAAATATGAAAAAGTTAGATAGCTAGAGGTGATTTAACGGTGGATAAAAAATATGGTGCCTTCGAAAAGCTAAGCAATGTATTGAGAAACAAGAAAATTTAATATAACAAAAGTTGTACGTTGTTTATTCCTGAAAACTCATTGCGGAAAATGGAGAGGGCCGCCAACTTCTCGACTAGTTAAATATACCTAAGATTAGGGAAATCGATTCATACTTTTCCCAAGAGCAGTGAACGATTTTCCAAGTTGGAATTTGAAACTCATTTTACCGGTCCCATTTTCAATACACTTAACCATTACGCTATTCATACCTATAAAACAAAAAAAATATCGTCAGTCAGTTAAGTGCCATACGGGATCAACGCTTGGACGATCATGTCTCGAAAGAGACATGACTGATTGGGCAGAAGACATTTTCCGCGGTAGGTTATCATTACTTTTTGGGGTAGACTGGTTGCCAACCCAGGCTATAGAACCCAATGTCCTGCTATTTAACCCATAACCGGAGAGAGAAGAGACGGATTCATTACTTTCTCAAGGGCGTAAGTGAATGAAACGAATTCATCTGGATTTTGAACTCGGCTCTCCGTGACTACGTGCCTTTAAAAAAAGATCTATTTTATATACTTGGGATGAAAATTGTCGACGCTGGTTATTATAAAACCAGGCTATGATTCATAATTCGTAGACACACCGGCTACGGGCTGACCAAAAAGTGATTATTGAAAGCATAAAAAAAAAACGAGGCGAAAAGGGTGGAGCGTAATCACAAGAGACGAAACGAAAAATAACTCACATTCTGTTTACCAAGATAAGACAGCGAAATCTTTATTGCAAACGACAGAGCCAGTTATTTTCGGCGCGTTTTTACGACCAAATGATACGGTAGCCTAGTGGTAATATAATCACATTGCTTTTCGGCAATTCAACAAACAGGTCTGTTTTAAAGTTCGTTTTGCTTAATTCCTATAATATCTTTCTTCAGGCCGGATATTCATTGATTCGTACTTTGTCAGAGACTCTGTCTTCGGATAAAGAGTAACCCAGACAAGCTATGACCAGCTAAGTCTAGCTTTGTACCCAGTTACCGCGTGGGTGGAGGCTGCGTAATTTTTGACCAGTGGCCTAGGTGTATGCTCTCGGGTTCCACACGTTAAAAAATCCGAGCTTGGGTCACATCTTGCTCCAGTGGGGGAGTAGGGTAAATAAACTCTTTCTTTGTTCACAGACTGAGTATTTAAAAATTAAAAAAAAGATTAATTGAAGTTTAATCCCAAATAAATATGAAATTATTGATTGGTGGGTTTTCTAGTATTAGAAAATACGTATAACACTCATAGTTGTTGGTTCTTCTTCTGTGTGCCGTGTCCTTTCAGAACATAATCGATCATGGCCCTCCACATCTCCCTATCTCGTGTAGCTCATAACACCACTTCTCCTATTATTCCTCCCAAACCCTGCTCCACCATCCATCTGCTCAAGTCTATCAAGTATGACACGCCTTGATTTCTCCTGTCTCTCCTCCCCTCTATCCGTCCCGTGAATATCAGATTCTCCAAGCCCTCCTTCCTCATTACATTTCCCAGAAACTTCAGCTCTCTTTTCCTGGTGTTAAATATCGATATCCTTTTCGTTTCCATCTTTTGCAAAACCTCATCGTTGCTCACATGTTCGGTCCATGGTATCCTCAGTATCCTTCTGTAGAACCACATTTTGGTTGCTTCTCTCATTTTTTATGAGATTTTCCTGCATTCACTGGCATATCGTTGGACAGACATCACATAAAACTGTTCAAAGGTAAAAGGTGAGACCTATTTGATGATATAGTAGCAGGCTTAAATTTATCCTGTCGGGGTACTATGGAAAAAAGCCCGTCAGAGCAGATATGAAAATATTTCTAGAAATAAACATGGGTAAGCCATGCCCCGGCAGTGATGAAGTGACTGAAGTCGAGATACCAAGTCAGGACTAATTATATTGCAGATCCTTCTTTCGGTTTTGTCAAGAACCTTGAAATGAATTGCATATATGTCAACAGTATTCAATCGTAGATTTATAAATGTGTAAGATGGATTCTGACGAGAACCTCGAGATGAATAGCAGCAGCACCCGACCAGATATGGCAACAGTATACAATGCACGGACGGATGGTAGATTTATAAATGTGCAAGATGGATTCTGACGAGAACCTCGAGATGAATAGCAGCAGCACCCGACCAGATATGGCAACAGTATTCAATGCACGGACGAATAGTGGATTTATAAATGTGCAAGATGGATTCTGACGAGAACCTCGAGATGAATAGCAGTAGCACCCGACCAGATATGGCAACAGTATTCAATGCACGGACGAGTGGTAGATTTATAAATGTGTAAGATGGATTCTGATGAGAACCTCGAGATGAATAGCAGTAGCACCCGACCAGATATGGCAACAGTATTCAATGCACGGACGAGTGGTAGATTTATAAATGTGTAAGATGGATTCTGATGAGAACCTCGAGATGAATAGCAGGAGCACTCGATCAGATATGGCAACAGTATTCCATGCACAGCGGAATGATAGATTTATAAATGTGCAAAATGGATTATGACGAGACAAACTTTCTGGAAAGACACAAAGACCCAACCTTCCTAGCAACAGTCAGTTAAGTGCTATACGTGATACACGCATTTGGCGATCATGTCTCGAAATAGACATGACTGACTGGGCATAAGGTTATCCCGCAGTAGGTTGCCGTTGTTTTCTGCGGCAGACTGGTTGCCAGCCTAGGCTATATAACCCAATCTGTCCTGTTATTTAATCCATAACTGTAGGGAAGATACGAATTAATACCTTTCCCAAGGGTCTCTATGCGTAGGTGAATGCAACGGTTTCAACTGGAATTTGAACTCGGCTCTTCGATTTCTGGTTCCGAGCTATTGCGGTACAGTGATATCCACTGCACCACAAGGCACACCCTATGATACAAATTAGTCAGTTAAGTGCCAAACGTGATACACTCTTAGGCGATCATGTCTCGAAAGAGACATGACTGACTGGGTAGAAGGTTGTCCCGCAGTAGGCTGTCATTATTTTCTGCGGTAGACTGGTTGCTGACCAAGGCTACAGAATTTAATCTGTCCCGTTATTTAACCCATAACTGGAAGGAAGAGACGGATTAATACTTTTCCCAAGGGCATTTGTGCGTAAGTGAATACAAGGAATTCAACTGGAATTCGAAATCGGATACTCGATTTCTAGTTCCGAACCGATAATCACTGCACCACATTGCACAACCGTGTACCATGTACTGATCTAATTTTATTCTATCCCAAAACTAAGTAATTCAATAATATATATAGATGAGAAGAGATTTTAATAGATTTTAATTAGAATTTAATTTAATTTTATGTCCAAAAGTAAGTAATTGAATAATATACATATATAAGGAGAGATTTGAATAGAATTTGATTAGAATTTAATTTGATTTTAATTAGAACAATATGGAACTATATATATATATATATATATTACTTAATTACTTAGGTTTTGGTCATAATAAAATTCTATTCAAATCTGTCTATCTCAATCTATTCAAACCTATCTTTCTAATCGTCTCTTTCTCTCTTATCTTCTCTCTCTCTCTCTCTCCCTCTCCCTCTCTCTCTCTATATATATATATAGGGAGAAAGCGAGAGAGAGAGCAGATAAGAGAGATACACAATTAGAAAAATAGATTTGAGTAGATTGAGATAGACATATTTGAATAGAATTTTTTATGACCAAAACCTAAGTAATTAGAAAGATAGATTTGAGTAGATTGAGATAGACATATTTGAATAGAATTTTTTATGACCAAAACCTAAGTAATTAAATAATATATATATATATATATATTATTTTATATATATATATATATATATATATATATATATATATATATATAGTGAGAGAGAAGGAGAGATTTGAATAGAATGGGACAAATAGACCGACAGACAGACATTTCAGTCACTAAATATCAGTCTCCTGATTTTTGGGAAGTGCGTCTGGCCGAGAATTTTTCAACATCAATCTCTTAAAATAACAACGCATACGCAGACATTAAAAACTTTCCCTCTTGTTAATGTCATTTGAATAATGCTCTTTCAAGTATCGGCATATGATTGGCTGAAACATGTGAAAGGCCTTTTTTTTAAACACAAATCGTTTCTCATTAATTGCAATCGTTTCAATCAGCGCCATCTTTTTGCTTGTTTTTCTTTCTTGTCTGTTTGTTCTTTGTTCATTTTTTCTTGTTTGTTGTTGTTTTTTTCATTATTTTTCTATTTTTTTTATTTACTTTTTTGTTTATACTGCACAATAATGAGGACAAAACTGAAAGCAGTGGAAATGTGGTTCTACAGAAGGATGCTGAGGATATCATGCAAGCAACGACGAAGTGTTAGAAAGAATGGCAACAAAAAGGAAATTAATACTAAGCATCAGGAAGAGACAACTGAAGTTCCTGGGACACGCAATGAGGAAGGAGAGCCTGGAGAACCTGATACTGACTGGTCAGATAGACGGAAAGAGAGACAGTGGAAGGCAGCGGATAACATATTTGCAGGGTCTGATCAGGTGGATGACGGAACGGGGATTGCCAGGAGTAACAGGAACAAACATACTAAGAGCCACAAGGGATAGGGAGACATGGAGAACCATGATCGCCTACGTCCTGAAGGGACAGGGCACATAGAAGAACATGTGCATCAAATGAAATGTTCTGATGTCCAGTTTTTGTGCTCTCTTTCCCATGCTAGTCTCTTCTTATTATTGGCTGGCCAAAGCAAAGGCTTCCTGGCTGCCTTGTAAAATTTTGCAAAGTAATAATAACAAAAGAACCATTCTATTTTCATTTAGAATTATCCACTTGGCAATAAATACTAAAAATAGTATGAAATACATAATTTTTTTAAAAATTGTGGTGGCCTAATAATTATGACCGGTAGTGTAAATATACTGTTTAATTATTTAAACAAAAAATTCAAATTAAAAAATTTAAATTTATATATTAGTATATTAATTTTTTAATTAAATTTATATATTAGTTTAATGCAAAGTAATTGTCTTTTTAACTGAGCAGGTTCATACTTAACCTTACCACTCCGGTGTGGGTGTTTGTTTAAAAAAAAAACAGAGTGCAAGACAAAATTATTCAGTTCGCCCCCCCGCCCCCGTGTTTGGGATGAGAAGTTGGAAAGAGATTTGGATGTTGGTTTGAATAATACGAGCGGATTAAAATGGGGCCTGCTGCTAAAAATAAGACAAGATATATATATATATATATATATATATATTGCAAGAGACAGTCAGTTCAAATTCAACCAACTGAAAGTTGAATAAACCATCGTCCCGTGGAAATAATACAACATGAATATTATCGTGCTACTGAAATACCAGCTAACTGATAAATGTTTTTCGTCACTTACGTTGACATGCTTGTAATCTGTATTTATTCTATATATATAAATATATATGAATTTACACCGTGTCGTTGCGGTTTTAAATCTGGTTTTTCATTATATACTAATCGCTCGCATGTGATAACAAGTGCACGTTATAACAAGTAATCTTGATTTGGCTAATTCTAGATCAACAACACAACGTGGACAAAATCGACCAAAAGTCAGGGGCTGTGTATACCGTTATGACGCCTTCACTCAACGAGACTGGGTCTTTTTTTTAAGACATCATAACGGTACCTCACGAAACTTCAAAGCTGGCATGAACCTGTTCAGTTAAAATCACAAATTCTTTGCATTAAACCTATCAAGCCTCTGTCTCCATCCTGATATCGAGCACTTTACTCTGAAAAAAAAAAGTTTACCAAAACACTGTTTATCAGCAAAACTACTGAAAAAACAGCAATAACCTTTGCGTAAAATATTATCACAATTCAACACTATAATAAATATATTTTACTTATCAATTTAAATTTTGATTTAACTTTACAATTTTATTTTCCAATTTCATCTTTAAGTTTTACTCCAAATCAAATTAAATTATACAATTAAAAATACTATGTTTAGATCGGCTCATGATTAATCATAATAGACATTCATGATTTAATTTATCTTATATTTAACAGTATATGTTTAGAATATATATATATATATATATATATATATATATATATATATATTCTGCTTTTTCTTTTCTAGTACATTTTATATTCACCGGTCTAATAAACAAGGAATCTCTTAAGGAAAAAAATGTATCTTCCAGTAGAATTCAAACCTGCAACTTCCGTATACCGAAGAATTACCATTAATATATCTGACGTGTCTTACCACTCGACCACAGAAGATTTCATGATAAACAAAGTTGAATTAAGCCATATAAATACACATTTCTTAGATTTCTTTAGATTTATTTTTGCTCTGGTTCGTATCCTAATTAAAACAAACCTAACCGAAAACAATTTTAAGAAATTTTACGAAAACTTACGAAATGGTATCAACCGACATATTTGTTTAAATTTATTTGTTTTTGAATTTTATTTAAATGGATACTCGTATTTGAGTCGATAGACTGTTTATTTTTTTCCATAATTAAATATTGTTCAAAAAGAAATAAATTTAAGCAAATGTGAAGGTTGATACCATTTCGTAATTTTTCGTAAAATTTCGTAATATATGTATGTATATTTATTGATATATACAAATATATCATACACACACACACACACACACACACACACACACGTATATATATATATATATATATATATATATATATATATATCGTGCCATAAAATAGAAAATTGTACCTCTCAAAGTTTGGTACACTGACTAACTATTCTTGCCTGTATGTCTAATTTTTGTTTTTCATCGGAACATTTCAAATTTAATATTCAAAACTTTTGCGCATTTCCGATGAGAAATAAAAAACTCCAAGTTCAAGTATTGGTTCCTTTCACAGTGAAACATGGCCTTTCATTCATGTTAAGCAATAATAATAATAATCAGTCAGTTAACTGTCATACGTGATACACGCTTGGGCGATCATGTCTCGAACAAACCAAGGCTATGTAACCCAACCTGTCCTGCTATTTAACAAATAGCTGGAGGAAAAAGAGTACAGATTAATACATTTTCCAAGGGTATTTGCACGTAAGTGAATGCAACGAATTCGGCTGGAATTCAAACTCGTTCCGAGCCGATAACCACTACAACAAAGAAATAAGTGCCAAAAGCAAAACTCAAATCATTTTATTTGAACACATCACTCAGTAAGTTTCGAGCTTGACATATAAATGGCACCACTAATAAAAAAAAAATATCCATATGATTTTTATGAAGTACTAACCTTCAAATTGCACGTGACAAAATTTGGGCCCAATCAGATTATTAGTTTACAAATTACAGTTATTTAAGCGAACCTACTGCTGTAAATTTTCAAAACAATTGAAATTTTTAAATATATATTCTTTCTGTACAAAGATGAATTAAAAAAGAAAAAAAGCTTTGACACAAACATTGTTTATAGGTGTCAATTTTTTAAATCTTAATTAAAAAATATACAGATGAAATAATTATTAAAATATGCTTTTAAAAATTATGTAAATTAAGTTTCACTGCTATTGTAAACACCATTTTTAGTAATATATAAATAAATACATTTGCGACAGTTGAATAACTAGGGAAGCACTATTTTTATGTACATTGGGGACGGTTTTAGGTCCTCGGTATGCTGTGCGGTATTTCGGTGCACGATAGGTATGAGTGTCGATGGACAAGTTTTTATGGTGATTGAGAAAAATTGTAACGTATATCTGGGTCGTGAATCGGATTAGCTAGGTATAAGATAGAGTACTGTATGACCAACCTCCGTTTTGTTCCGCCTCCCTTTTCGACTTTGTGCCATAAGCTATGTAATACTAGCTGAATAAAAAGACTAGGGAAGGAATATAACAGAAGTGGAAAGAAAAAATATTAAGAAAAAAATTTGCTTGTATAACTGTATTGAAATGGAGTTGATTATGGCTGGAAAAAAATATTAATTTCTCTGGTAAGACACTGTTGAATTTGAAATCACAATTTCCAAGTGTAAACATGAGGATGAATACCTTCTCTTTAATCACTTGTCAGACTAAGGTGATCATGAACTCATTCATATTTTTATGCTTAAAAATATAACTTAAGGATTTTACTTTCTACCTGATCCCCTATGCCTGAAAGTGGTAGTCAGAATTACCATTTCTAATATTAGCTTATATAGGCTGTGTATACATCACTCAATATAGATTGCACCACTAATAAAAAAATATCCATATGATTTATATTAAGTACTAACCTTCAAATGGCACGTGACAAAATTTGGGCCCAATCGGATTATTGGTTTACAAATGGCACGTGACAAAATTACATGAATTGCACTTCGGATTCCTTCCGCATCCGCCCTGTTCTCCAGATCTGGCTCCTAGCGACTACTGGCTGTTTGCAGAACTCAAAAGAGGGGAAGAGATTTAGCTCCAATAAAGAAGTGATATCGGAAATTGAGGCGTATTTTGAGGCCAGAGACAAATCTTTAAAAAAAAAAAAAAAAAAAAAGGCATCGAATTGTTAGAGAAGCTTTAGAATATGTGTATCGCCCTAAAATGAAAGTCGGTTCTCTGTGTAGGGCCCGGAAGTTTTTTCCGTCTAAATCTATCCTGCACATATATAAATCTACCATCCGCCCGTGCATTGAATACTGCTGCCACATCTGGTCGGGTGTCCCTGCTATTCTCCTCGGGCTTCTCGATAAGGTTCAGAGGAGGGTCTGTAATGTGATAGGTACCGACTTGGCAGACCGCCTGCAGTCTCTCTCACACCGGCGCGACGTGGCTTCCCTGTGTCTCTTCTATAAATACTTTCACGGCTTCTGCTCCGATGAAAGATCACTGGTGTCCCCTAAATACGAATTTGAATGAGATACTAGATTAGCAACTAGATCCCACTATTTTACAGTGAAACCGATAAAATGCAACCGTAACTTCTACTCCAACAGTTTCTTTCCTCGCACTTCCCGACTGTGGAATTTTCTTCCACACGATTGCTTCCCCGACGGCTACAATCTCCAGGAGTTTAAATGTAAGGTCAATAGACACCTCCTAACACACTAACCTGCCCCCATTCTATCAAGCACTCTTCCCATCTGCCCAACCCTCATCCTCGCTATCCTTACTCATCTGTCACCTTCCTCCTGACATTCCCTATGTCTAACCACTCCTTCTCTTTACCTTCCCCTATGTAGCCCCATGCGCAATAGTGGCAGTGGAATGCCTTGCTTGGGGTGAGATGATTAAAAAAAAAAGAAAAAAAAAGGAGACCATGTTGATCAATAAAGTCAAATTTTGCCTAAAAGTCTTGATTTATTGAATATTATATTTGCTTGTTTGGGTATTTATGATTTTAGACTTAAATTAATGCATTTGAATAGAGTTTAAATTAGTCAAGCTAGTAACCTTGAACAGATAGAGTAAGCTATCGCCCGGTTCACACTCCACCCACGTCTATTGAACAGGTGAAGAGGCTCATCCCTTGTTCCCTGTTTAGGATGTGGTTTCCGGCTTTCTCTTTTCCAATCTTTTCACTCTTGCGTAGCCCCATGCACATCAGTGGCGTTGCCGCCTTGCTCGGGGTGATATATATTTTTTTTATCATATCACCCCAAGCAAGGCGATAACGCCACTGATGCGCAGGGAGCTACGTAAGGGTAAAAAGAATGGAAAAGAGAAAGCCGGAAACCACATCCTAAACAGGAAACAAGGGATGAGCCTCTTCACCTGTTCAATAGACGTGGGTGGTGTGTGAACCAGGCGATAGTTTAGTCTATCTTCTTCTTCTTCTTCTTCTTCTATGTGCCCTGTCCCTTCAGGACGTAGGCGATCATGGATCTCCACGTCTCCCTATCCCTTGTGGCTCTTAGTATGTTTGCTCCTGTTGCTCCTGGCAACCCCCGTTCCGTCATCCACCTGATCAGGCCCTGCAAATATGTTATCCGCTGCCTTCCTCTGTCTCTCCTTCCTTCTATCTGACCAGTCAGTATCAGGTTCTCCAGGCTTTCCTTCCTCATTGCATGTCCCAGGAACTTCAGTTGTCTCTTCCTGATGCTCAGCATCAATTTCCTTTTTGTTGCCATTCTTTCTAACACTTCGTCGTTGCTTGTATGCTCAGTCCACGATATCCGTAGCATCCTTCTGTAGAACCACATTTCGGCCGCTTCCAGTTTTGTCCTCATTTTCGATGATATTGTCCAGCATTCACAGCCGTACTGAAGAACTGACATCACGTAGCAGTCTAGCACTTAGTCTATCTACTCCAATTAAAACCGAGCCTCGCCCAGGTTTCAGCGAGTTTAGAACGTGCGACCTTTCGCCCGCTAGGCAGGCTCTGTATCCACTATGCTAACAGACCATAAAAAATGAATGTGCACATTTTTGCCCTCGAATTATAAAGATATTTATGACTTTACCATAAAACTCTAAAGGTTATGTACGCCAAGTGACTTATCTGGTCAGCCAGCTCAAGTGTTTCAATATTGAATAAATTAAGAATAGTTCATGTTTAGCCGTCTCAAGAGTTTCAATATCAAATAAATAAATAAAAGATCAAGTGACTTATCTCACTGGCTGACTCAAGATTTTCAATATTGAATAATCAAGAAAAGTTCAAATGACTTACCTAGTTAGCCGACTCTTTGTTTTCGCGTTTATTAAATTTTGTCAGGTAACTAGTCCTGATGAGCGTTTTTATGAGAAACCAGGTAAATCTCATGAACGTTTCTTGATTTATTGAATTGAAATGAATTGATTTCTTTGTTTCTTCGGATATTGATGTCCGATTTTAAACCTAAATCTTATATCTAAATTAATACATTTGAATAGTGTTTAAATCAAACAAACTAATAACCCTGAACATCTACACATTTCTACCCTCGATTTATAAGCATATTTATGACTTTACCATAAACCTCTAAAGGTTATCTACGCCAAGAAATCTTTGAATGCTGTTTCTGTATCTTCTTTGCAACGGAATGTTTTTTGACTTAAAATTGTCAAGATGCTTAAAAAATAATGGTACTCGGTGGGCGAGAGATCAATAAAGTATGGTGGATATAGCAAAGTCTGTTGACCATGTCCACCATAGTTTATGGATATAGAATACAGCGCAGTACGTAATCTGTTAAATGAAACAACGTCAAAGATTAGCACCCACGAGTCAGACACTCTACTGAATCTGACTATATCGCCAATACTCGGGAATAATATGGTCGCCTTTATACACGTCGCATTGAATATTTTGAGCTTTCTGATTGGTTAACTCTTCTATTGGTGAACTATCAAATGAGTCAGCTCATGGCTGGCTCACTAGTATACAAGGATACCAAAAAAACTCCAACAAAGTCTTGTATACCAAATTGGTGAGATTTTACAGTGTCATCCAAGCTGCATGTGGCCGAACATTGTCATTAATCTGGATTGATCCTCGTCTATTGACTAGCGCCGGTTGCATTTTGCTTAACTGAATGTGCGTTTCATCCAGTTGCTGGCAGTAAACTTCGGCAGTGAAGCCCTGGTTAGATTCCCCCCACCCCACAAAAAATTGTAATCGATAAAGCTTGTTACGAACCACCAGACAGTTACGACAATCTTCTGTAGGTGCAATTTCGGTTTTTGCAAAAGTGCTTGGCAACTTCGTCATGATTAAGTCATTAAGAAGAATTCAAATAGTCATCAGTAAAAAGGGCTGCCCAATATGCCAAATACAAGTCAGGGATACCAGAATCAAGCAGGTACAAAAATTTAAATACCTGGGAAGTGTTATACCAGAAGACGGAAAGTGCGACACAGAGATCCGAAGGCGAATTGGCATGGCGAAGAAAGCATTCCAGAAGTTGAGTAAAGTTTTAAGAAACAGGACAATTTCGCTAGAAACAAAGAAGAGAGTATTTGCTTGCTATGTGTTGTCAGTTCTTCAATATGGCAGTGAATGTTGGACAATATCATCGAAGATGAAGGAGAGACTTCAAGCAAGTGAAATGTGGTTCTATAGAAGGATACTGCGGATATCATGTGAGCCATGATGAGGTTTTGGAAATGATGGAAACGAAAAGCAAATTAATACTGAACATCAGAAAGAGTCAGCTGAAGTTCCTGGTACATGCAATAAGAAAGGAGAGCTTGGAGAACCTGATACTAACAAGCCAGATAGAGGGGGAAAAGAGACAGGGGAAAGCAGCGGATAACATATTTGAAGGGCCTAATCAGGTGGATGATGGAACGAGGATTGCGTGGTGTAACAGGAGAAGGCGTGCTAAGAGCCACCAGTGATAAGGAGACGTGGAAAGCTATGATCGCCTACGTCCTGAAGGGACAAGGCACATAAAAGAAGAAGATCCCATGGATTATTCAAGTTTCACAAATGTAGCATCGACCGCACCTGTTTGAACTCTGACTTTCACTGTTCATTTAGAACCCGTTTATCAAGTTTCTTCAACTTACAAATTTTCTTGAGATGGTCCAATTTTCTTGAGATGGTCCAATTTTCTTGAGATGGTCCAATTTTGTTGTAATGCTAGCAGTCATTATCACTGAATATTTGGATTTTGTTCGACGAGTGTTTTCAAACATTGATTGGTACTTGCAGAAGGCCGTTTTCTACCACATTGATCTTGAAGACTCGTATCCCCACTGCGGAACTTAAGATACCATCGCCATACTGTCCGATCACAAGTGGTTCCTTCACCCTATTGGTATAAGCTTTATGACTGAGCTTGAACTTCTGCAAAACAATTAGCCCACTTCTTTGTTTTTAATGTTCAAGTTTAGAGTTATATAATACCTTAAGTCTCATTCGAAAAGAGAATGATACAAAAATTAACAAAGAGGACCCTTTAATCCTTAGTAATGAGTAATACATTTTTGTGCAATTGAGGAATCGGAGAACAGAGTTCGAATTCCAGTCGAATTCATTATATTTACACACTTGGAAAAGGTTTGAATCCATATCTTCTCTCTCCTAGCTATGGATAAATAGTTCCGGGTTATATAGCTTTGGGTGGCGACCGGACTAGAAAAAAAACTCTAAGTTCAAAATTATAAGTAGACCTGGCGGAACCTTTACTATGCAGCTAAAGAAAGTCGTTCGCACTGACTCGATGCTCCAAACTCAGTCAGTTTAGTGCCATACAAGATACACGCTTTGGGCGATCATGTCTCGAAACAGACATGACTGACCGGGCAGAAGATTATCCCGCAGTAGGCTGCCATTGCTTTCTGCATTAGACTGGTTGCCAACCAAGTCTATAAAACCCAATCTGTACTGTTATTTGACTCATAGCTAGAGGGGGAAGAGATGTATTGTATTATTAAGTAGTAATTAATGGTGGATCAGTTTATTACTTCATAACAATAAAAAAACTGATCCCCCACTTTATGCCTAGTAGTAGCCTTATTCATGTTTCTACCTATTATATTCAGTCAGTCAGTTATGTGCCATACGTGATACACGCTTTGGGCGATCATGTCTCAAAAGAGACCGGGCAGAAGATTATCCCGCAGTAGTTTGCCATTGCTTTCTGCATTAGACTGGTTGCCAGCCAAGACCATAGAACCCAATCTGTCCTATTATTTAATCTATAACTGGAGGAAAGAGACGGATTAATACCTTTGCCTAAGGTGTGTGTAAGTGAATGCCATGAATTCAACTGGAATTCGAACTCGGCTCCCCCGATTTGTCGTTCCGCATCGATATCCAATGCACCACAATGCACATTCTCGATCCAAACTACTGTTGACTGTTTGCAAAGGTATGAATCGAACACTTCTCTCGCCCCCCAACTATTGGTAAATAGTAGGAAAATCTTAGGTTCTATAACCCTGAGTAGCAACCAGTCTAGGAGAAAGAAATCTCTAAATGCAAAATTAGATGTAGCTTTGGCGAAGCACTTACGATGCAGCTAACGAAAGAATCGCTCGCACTGGCTCTATAATCTCGAACACGGACACTTCTCCTTAGCTATGGGTAAATAGTAAGAGAGACTGAGTTCTATAACCATGTGTGGCAACCGGTTTCAGAAAAGGAAAACCTTGAATACAAATTTGTATTCAGCCCTGGCGGATCATTTACTGTGCAGCTAAGGAAAGGATTGTTCGCTTTGGCTCGATTATCCTATCTACGGTTGTTTAATTGCAAAGGCATAAACCCATCTCTTCTCCATCCCGCTGATATAAGTAAATAGTAGTGCAATCTAGGTTCTATAGCCTTGAGTGGCAACCGATCTAAGAACAGAAAAACTGAATCCAAAATTGTATGTAGTCCTGACAATGCACTTATTATGCAGCTAAGGAAAGGGTCGCTCTCATTGACTCGATAGTCCAGACTACAGTTGACTATTTACAAAAGTATGAATCCAACACTTCTCACCTAGCTATGGGTAAATAGTAAGAGAGACCGGGTTCTATAGCCATGTGTGGCAACCGGTTTAAGAAAAGGGAAATTCTGGATACAAAATTGCATTTAGCCTTGGCGGAGCATTTACCATGCAGTTAAAGAAAGGATTATTCGATTTGGTTCGATAATCCAATAAATAATTAAACAGTATATTTATACTACCGGCCATAATTATTAGGCCACCCCAATTTAAAAAACAATTATGTATTTCATACTATTTTTAGTATTTATTGCCAAGTGGATAATTCTAAATAAAAATACAATGGTTCTTTTGTTATTATTACTTTGCAAAATTTTACAAGGCAGCCAGGAAGCCTTCGCTTTGGCCAGCCAATAAGAAGATGAGACTAGCATGGGGAAGAGAGCACAAAAACTGAACATCAGAACATTTCATTTGATGCACATGTTCTTCTATGTGCCCTGTCCCTTCAGGACTTAGGCGATCATGGTTCTCCATGTCTCCCTAGCCCTTGTGGTTCTTGGTATGTTTGCTCCTGTTGCTCCTGGCAACACCCGTTCCGTCATCCACCTGATCAGACCCTGCAAATATGTTATCCGCTGCCTTCGTCTGTCTCTCTTTCCTTCTATCTGACCAGTCAGTATCAGGTTCTCCAAGCTCTCCTTCCTTATTGATGGTCCCAGGAACTTCAGTTGTCTCTTCCTGATGCTCAGCATCAATTTCCTTTTTGTTGCCATTCTTTCCAAATCCAAACTAGGTTGATTATTTGCAAAGCTATTAATACAAATCTTCTCTCCCTGCTATTGGTAAATAGTAAGAAAATCTTGAGTGGTTACCGGTTTAGGAAAAGGTAAACTGAAATCAAAATTTGTATGTAGTCCTGACAATGCACTTACTATGCAGCAAAGAAATGGTTCGCTCACATTGACTACGGTCGAGTTTGAGTATGAGTTTGCGTTTGAGTTTGAGTTTGAGTTTGAGTTTTGTTTAGCGGCATATCAATGTGGGTTACTTAATGCCAAAAAAGTGGGGTTTTAAGGTTGTTTTTTTTATATTCGGTTATATTTTTTTATATTCGGTTATATTTAGAAGGTTGATCTAGTCAGATTTTAATGAAAATTTTGTTTTTATTCAGTTTTTCATTTAATTTAGAAAACTGAAAATATTTTGTTCTGTATGCAAAAATGTTTTGCTGAGAATAATTTCTCCTTCAAAAATGTTACAGCAAATTTTTTTTCTTCAAGAATATCTTGTTAGTAATATTATTCCTTCAAAAACATATTTTTCTATAAATGTCTATTTTTATGTATATATTTCTATAAAAGTGTATTTTTATACTTTCATAGTGCTTTGACCCCAATTTGTGGGGGGGTTAACTCTTAGCCCATAGCTGGGAGCCTAACAGGTGCTAACACTCCCAGTCAGGGTAGACCTGAGAACAACAGCAATTAAGATGTGGTGCCATGCTCCTCACAACCTCTCAATCAGAGGTCTTGCTGCCGGATGCAGTTTACCGTCATGCCAAGAACTCAGAATACGGCCGGGAATGATATACTAGAACATAATTAAAAATTTTATTCTAAAATTGGACATCACTTATATATTTATTTATATGCAACCATTAGAAAAACGTAAATATTTTTATTCCGTTAATCTTGATCTATTTTGTAAAGATGATTCTAGATAGAAAATCCTCTATTTTTTTTTTTTGTTTATCTGCTTAAATTTAACCCAAAACGTTTTATATTACTTAACATTCAAAACCACAAACCATGAATAAATGCAGACGTTGTTATGCTGATTGCAATCAAATCTGTTCCGTCTTATGCAATGTTTGTTTATTCAAATACTTACAAACAAATACGATATATATATATATATATATATATATATATATATATATATATATATATATATATAAATGAATAAGGAACGGAGAAAATAATTACAACGTTCAAAACATTGATTGCAATAAAATGTGTTCCGTAGTATGCAATGTTTGTTTATTCAAATACTTATAAACAAATACGATATATATATATATATATATATATATATATATATACAAATGAAAAAGGAGCGAACATTAATTTAAAACAGTGCTCAATATAGAAACGAAGCAACAAATATTTATTATAAATTATACTTTAGAAGATGTAGAAATTACAATCTTCTACAAAAGAGTATATTTTGTTTCGACATTGAAAGCAAAGGGACCCATCAGATATTTAGTAATAATAGTATTACTAACTACCTGATAAGACATTGTTCTTTCAGTATCTAAATAAAATGTACACTTTTATAGTAGATTGTAATTTGTACATGTTCTAAAGTATAATTTATAATATATATATAGTGACGTAAATTAATAAATATACATATGAGTGTGTACATATCTATAGTATTATTATTCAGGTGTTTAAAAAAAACAGTCCTAAATGTATGAACAGAGCTATATATATATATATTATAAATTATGTTTTAGAACATGTACATAATTTCTTCTATATATGTCCTCTTCCCTACAATCATATGGTGTTTGGATTTAAACACTAAAACAAACATATGATTGTAGGGAAGAGGACTTATATAGAAGAAATTATGTACATGTTGTAAAACATAATTTATAATAAATATTCACTGCTCTATACATCATATATCGAGCACTGTTTTAAATTAATGTTTTGGACGGAAAAATGTTTCTTTTTTCTCTCCTCATTCTATACTCACTCGCATATATATATATATATATATATATATATATATATATATATATATATATATATATTGTTACGGAAATTAACGAAGATTAACGAAACTTGGTTATAAACAACCGACAATTTGAAATGAGTTGTTTGAACATTTTTTTTATCGACACTCGTATTTAAGTAGATATTCTGTTTTTTTTTTAATTTACCAGTATTATATATTTATATCTACCGGCCTGATTATTTACGATAAATTTTTATCACGAAAATGTGTGTCATTCGGCAGGATTCGAATCTGCAACCCCTATCTCCATATCTAAGACGTGCCAGATCACATGGTAGCTTTCCCTATGTAGATAGGGGTCGCAGGTTCGAATCCTGCCGAATGACACACATTTTCGGAATTAAGATTTATCGTAACTAATCAAGACGGTAGATATAAATATATAATACTGTTTAATTAAAAAAAAAACAGAATATCTACTTAAATACGAGTATCGATAAAAAAATAATGTTCAAACAATTCATTTCATATATATATATATATATATATATATATATATATATATATATTGATGTATGTTTCATTAAATAATATAGACAAGTTTTGTGTATCTATTTTATGTAATTCTTTTTCATATTGTCTGATAAGCTTAATAGCATTATTATTGAATGACGGAAAAAATCACAATATTGATACATAATTTTTTATAATCCAAATCAAAGCTTTCAGCTTACATAAGCCATTTTCAAAGATGACAAATTACATTATCGTATGACAATTCACAGACAAACAATAATAACAGTTGTTTTTGTTGGGGTCAGTCGAAACATAATATTACAACCGTTAGCAGTGTGTTATAACTGATTCTGACGTGAAATCTTTAGCTTGCATGACACAGTGACTCAACTTTGGTAGTTGTATAGGTACCTCCACAGATTCGAGATGTTTAACCGCAAAACTGTGTTGCTATATATGTATATATATACATTTATATGTGTGTGTGTGTGTCTGTCTCTGTGTGTGTGTGTGTGTGTGTGTGTGTGTGTGTGTGTGTGTGTGTGTGTGTGTGTGTGAGATAGCAAACATTGTTTCTGCTTATTTTTATAAAATCCGTTCATGCACGCGAATAACATTTCGCGTATACATATGAGGAGTGTGTACATATGTATTATTATTCAGGTGTTAAAAACAGTGCTCAGTATATTAACAGAGCTGTATTATATATATATATATATATATATATATATATATATATATATTATGTAAATGTAAATTTACATAATATACATATGTATTGAAAGATGTCAGAAATGAGCTGTAATGTTGACAGATGTTATGATCATTCATTCCTCAATGTCTGCAAGTACTTTCAATCTCCTTCCGAGATTATCTTCAGGGGTGTGAGTTATAGAAACAAAAAAATAAAACACAGATGAAATGAAATATATTTGAAGCAGAAAAAAAATTTACAGTAATTTTTAGCAACACAGTTTTGCAGTTATTTTTTTCTATGCCGAACGTTTAAAATGAACTTTAAAAAATGGAAAGTCTTTCTTGAAGCTTTTAGTTTAGTTTTAATTTCAAGTTAATAGAATAGATTTAATATTTCCAATAATCAAAATGCTTTACTGAATTTTGAAAACTATTTTAAATTGATCGGAAGTAGGTCTGTCTTGAAATCGCCGGTGTTTGCGCCATTTGACGTTTCGGCTGTTGTACGCTCCGGCCTTCCTCAGGTACTAGGAATTTCGAACCGAACCCTTTATTACAATTACTGGGATATATGATCTTCATTCCTTGCGTAGTAGTACCTCTTCTGGTAGTCATGAGTTATCACCCTCTAACCCTGTAATTTACTTGATCACCACTGCTGTAGCCTGGTATTGAACTCATAATTCCTTGAGTCAAGTCACAGGAACTAACCAACGTCTACATTCACTGATACATTTGTCTTTAAGGACTTTAAAAATATTTTTGAAACTTTATTTATTATTAAATTTTTTTTAAAAAAATGAAAATAATTCTTGTAAAAATTAATTATTCATTGATTTTTTTGTTCTTTTCAGATTATGATATGCTTAATTTATATTATTCATAAAAGCATTTAAAAGTTTATCCAAATATAAATTGGCATAGTTACTGCATTTTTCGCAATTCGGACCTACTTTTTACATAATTGGCACTTCTTGCAGAAAGAAAGACAGTTGATTAGCATTCCTCAATGACTTCCGAATTTAATTATTATCGGTTTGATGGGATAGCAGTAGGCGAATTTTTAGACATTTCTGGAAATTAATTGGTGGGTGGGGTAACATATGTAAAAAAATATTTTTACTAATATTTTCTAAAAATAATTATTGCGAACTTAATTTCAGTCTAGTATAAATAAGTTCTGAAATTTTCATCAAAATCAGACCATTGTTTGATTTTTGCAAGAATTTCCAAATTAATCTGTCTTTTACGGTCAAAAAAGTACATTGCGTAATATTACGTTTTTTGACGGAATAAACTATGTGTCAATTTAGGTCTCGCACTGCCAAAAAAAAAAAAAGATTTTCTACAAAAATTAGAAATAATTAAAATTTTTTTAAAAATAATTTAAAAATATTTTTATCTATCCTCTTAATGATAACAACAACATTTTGCCGATAAAACTTTGTTTTCATTTAGTTTGGGGCCCTTTTCCTTAATACTATGCTGTTTTTTCAGCGATTTTTTGGAGGTACCTATTTTACTTTTTTAATGTAAACATGAATTTTTCTTCATATATTATTCAAAGTATCTGTTTCTTCTTT
Source organism: Ascarosepion bandense (assembly GCA_037127315.1). Classification (NCBI taxonomy): domain Eukaryota; kingdom Metazoa; phylum Mollusca; class Cephalopoda; order Sepiida; family Sepiidae; genus Ascarosepion; species Ascarosepion bandense. Next base: position 257,713 of record JBBBDQ010002119.1, on the reverse strand, counting down.
AAATGATCCTAACAGATTCATCAACTATTTTTCTTATTATTCACATTTCCCTTAGTTGTCGATATTTCGAAATAATTTTTTAAAAACTATGATAATTTTTCTTAAAAACAAAAAACAAAACAAAACAACAAAAAAAATACGATGAAAAACAGTTTGATACAATTTCTACGATATTCTTTCTTAGAAAGAATACGTATCTATTTATTTATTTTTATTTATTCATACATTTTATTAATTAATTTAATTTTTAAAAACATTTATAACCCTATTTTCGACGACTTTAATGAAAAATAACTGAATACACAGTGGGCGAACAAATTATTATTTTTTAATTTCCCCCACAACCAGGATATTTTTATTGATGGCCCTGAAAATTCTCCAGCTAGATCCATACCGTATATTTAAAGAAAGAAAAAATAAAATGGTCTCGTGAGAAGTAAAAAGTTGTTATGACTGAATTCCATGCAAAATAACCGATTGACAGAGGCTGAAATTAATGAGATAAAAAGAATTGCAACCAGAATAGACGAATCAACAAAACATGAAAGGGAACCGGAATCAGAAAAAAAAAGTAATAACATCACACAAGCCACAGGTCATAATGTAGAAACCGTGATACACACAAATCACTGTAACGATAATGCTACAATATATGCAGTATATGCATCACCAGTGGCAGCAACAAAAAATTTGAACATCAAATTAAAAGTAAGGCAGTCTCGCAGACATGAAGATCCATCTTGGAAAAGAAAAATAGAAAAAGAAATCGAACAACTTAGAAGTGAATTATCAGTACTGGATGAACTGACTAGAGGAATAAATGTAAGAACTAAGAAAAGCAGAAGAGTCGAAAGAAAATACAATATTAGAAATGAAAATGAAGTCCTCTCAACTAAGAAAAAAATAAAGCAAACAATACAACTGAAGGCTCAAAGAACAAGATCAAGATTCTACAGACAAAACAAGATTTTTCAAACCGATGCAAAGAAATGTTTATAGAAAAATAGGTAAAAAAAAGAAGTGAAGTGATAGCCCCCCCCTCACCCAAATGGAATAAGTTATACAGTTCTGGGAAAAAATATAGGCTTACTCTAAAGAACATAACCATGAAGCAGACTGGATTGTGCAAGAGACAGAACGAATGAAAAATAAACCAGAACAGACATGGGCTGGAATCACAGAAGAGGACGTTAAATGTACATCGAAAAAAGCACACAATTGGAAATTTCCAGGAATAGATCAAATTCTTAACTTTTGGCTATATTATTTAAATACAGCATATAAAAAACTAGCCAAAGAAGTTCAAGAAATGGTTAACGATCCCACTAAAATTCCTGCATGGATGACCAAAGAAATTACATTTCTTCTACCCAAGAATAGTGACACAAATAACCCGAAAAACTACAGACCAATTACATGCCTTCCGACAACATACCAATTATTAACATTTATTTTAACAAAACAGACATATTTCTTCTTGGAAAGAAATAACATTCTACCGCTTCAACAAAAAGAGTGTAAACGTGGCTGTTAGAGATGTAAAGACCAATTACTTATTAATAGGATGATCTTGGAAAACTGCTTTAATGCAAAGAAAAATCTTAGTACTGCCTGGATAGATTATCGTAAAGCATTCGTTAGTGTACCACATTCCTGTATCGTAAAGAATTTAAATATGTACAAGGTATCACCCGCCATCAACAATTTCATCAAACTGAATTGAATTCTCAGAACCGAATTATGGCCATTAATAACCTTGCCATCCCAGTGGTCCAATATAGCTTTAACATCTTGAACTGGACTCTTAACGATATCAGACGAATGAATTCTAAGACAAGAAAGCTCCTTTCTCAACATAAGATGCATCATCTAAAGGCAGATTTAGACCGCCTATACATACCTCGTAAAGAAGGAGGAAGAGGTCATATTCAGCTAGAATTGTCATACAAGACAACAACTATTGGCTTACTAACATACATGGAAGCAACAAAGGACTGGATGATACATTTAAACAACATGAAAACAGAAGAAAAATATTTAATAATGAAGGCAGTAAATACAAACATGATTTACATTTAGTAGATTCTGTAGAAAAGCAAAACAGAATCCAAGAACCAACTATTGCGGCAAAAAAAAAGCCAAGAATAAAGCTCTTGAACAGATGAAACAACGCTGGCAAGACAAACCTCTGCATGGCCAATATCCAAAACGTGCTAATAAACCCAATGCTGATAAAGTTAATACTCATCGATGGTTACGTGCATCTAGATTAAAGTCTAAAACTGAAGGCTTTATGCTTGCTGCACAAGACCAAAGTCTTTTCACTAGGAACTTTCTGGCAAATAATATGAATAATTATGTGGAACCAAAATTCATGTTCTGTGATAAATACCAAGGAACAATAGGTCATCTAATCTCAGGATGTTCTGTACTTGACCCAAATTAATATAAAATCGTCACGATAGAGTGGGACAATATTTACATTGGACAATGTGCAAACACTATGGAAAATATGTAAACAAACACTGGTATGAACATCACCCAGCACCGGTTACAGAAATAGAACATGTCATCATTCTATGGGATTACACCATCTACACAGATAGAAAAATTGAAGCAAATAGGCCGGACATTATTGCTATAATCCAAAAAGAAAAAACTAGCTTATTAATTGATATGCCTTGTCCAGTGGATTGTAACATAGCAACCAAGAAATTTTAAAAAATGTCAAAATATAAAGACCTGGAAATTGAATTAGAAAAAATGTGGAAATTGAAAACAAGTATCGTACTAGTGATAGTAGGTGCACTTGGAATGATAAAAAATGGAACAAAGAACACATTGAAAGAATCTCTGGAAACCCCAGGTTAAGAGATATACAAAAAATTGTCTTATTAAATACAGCCCACATACTAAGGAGCACTTTGTCTATGTAACGCTAGGGATGTTAGGGAGATATGTGAAAACATGAAATGGAACCATAACAACACATCACGACCTACCTTAGGTCTTCCCGCAGACTTGGTAGGTAGTGCGACCATAGCAGAAATCGATTCATAATGAAAAAATGATATAATATTAGAAATATTAGTGGGACAGAAAAAGAATGAAACTATTTTAGAAGGAACTGGAAACCCAATCCCAATCAGGAAACAAAAAAACAGGAAGGATGTAAACTGGACGATAGGCAAATCTATCTACTCCTTGTAAATAAAGTTATTTAAGGTTCGAATAAAAAGTACTTTTGATTAAAATGGTTGAATTAAACGGGGTTTTGGAGAAAATGGAAACAAAAAAAGGGAGCTTTAATTAACATCAGAAAGTCCAGATAGGATTGAATAGTTCTGAAACAGCAGATAACAATAATGAAAAGTAGCTGATCATAAAATAAAACGCATGGGTACTTCGATGTGGAGTAATGGTTAACAAGCCTATTACAACTGAACAGTGAGTTCAATTTTCACTGGGTGCCCCATACTTTCGGCCCTGTGCTACATCAAAGCTATGCTTAGAAAAATGTTGGGTACTTCGACGTGGTGTAATGGTTAGAAAGTTTGCCGTTCTAGACCGATTATGACTGAATAGTGGGTTCGATACTCACTGAGTGCTCTATACTTTTGGCCTTGTGCCACATCTAAGCTACTCTTAGAAAATCGTCCTAAAATACAACGCAACACATCCCGAGTCGAGACCGCGCACACGCAATGACGAATCTTTTAAGTTCACAGAGTTTCACTAAAAGATCAATTTTCCACCGTCGAACATTTCTTGCACTCTTCACCCGAAATCCTGTAGCCATGGCAACCAGACAGTGACACAAGCATTTGCTTCTACGCTGTGGATAATTTTGGTTACACACGCGGTCGGGAAACAAAACGAGGGCCAGAGGATTGAGTGATGGTCAGCCTTTCTCGTTTGGTTGTTAACGCGAGACCAGCTGCGTAGTTAGGGCACCGGGACTGACGGATGTTTCAAATTTGAAAGAGAGCTAATTATCTCAGTTTACTCACATTTATATATCTATGAAAATACTGAGATAGGTAGAGAGAAAGAGAGCGTGGAGGGTGAGTGATAGAAAATAATAGACAATCTGTAACAGATAAGAACAAATTATATATATATATATATATATATATATATATATAATTTGTCCTTATCTATTTTAATAGATACATAGAAAGAAAGAAAGAAAGAAAGAAAGAAAGAAAGAAAGACGATAGATAGATAGATAGATAGATAGATAGATAGATAGATAGATAGGCAAGCTGGGAAAGAAAGAAAGAAAGAAAGAAAGAAAGAAAGAAAGAAAGAAAGAAATTGGGAAAACTAGATAGATAGATAGATAGATAGATGGGCAGGCTGGGAAAGAAAGAAAGAAAGAAAGAAAGAAAGAAAGAAAAGGGAACGGGTAAGCTGAGATAGATAGATAGATAGATAGATAGATAGATAGATAGATAGATAGATGTGCAGGCTGGGAAAGAAAGAAAGAAAGAAAGAAAGAAAGAAAACGGGTAAGCTGAGATAGATAGATAGATAGATAGATAGATAGATAGATAGATAATATTGAGCAATCTGAGATCGAGAGATAACAACGTGATGGGGCGAAGGCGAGAGAAAGGGGGAAGTAGAAAGGAGAAGGAACTGCCTGGAAAAGGGAGATAATTACAATGTCTCTCGATTAGCATTTTTAACCTTTACTTGACAACATTCCTATCCTAACATGAGATGTAATTTAGTCTAACACAATGACTCAACTAGTTAAGTTTGAATGTCGTAACAATTTTCATGACGAACTGACTAAACACAATGAAAATCAACTGACATCCAGTCAAGTTTAGGAACTACCTTCTTCTTCTTCTTCTTCTTCTTCTTTATGCCGTGTCCCTTCAAGACTTAGGTGATCATGGCCCTCCACATCTCCCTCTCCCTTGTAACTCTTAGCACCCTTTCTCTTGTCACACCTCCCAAACCCTGCTCTGCAATCTATTTGCTCAATCAAGTAATTTCACTCGTTGCTTTCCCCGACCCTCTTTCCTTCTACTCATCCTGTGAGTGTCAGATTCTCCAAGCTCTCTTTCCTCATCACATATCCCAGAAAATTCAGCTGTCTCTTCCTGATGTTCCATATAAGTTTCCTTTTCGTTTCCATCCTCTCCAAAACTTCATCGTTGCTAGAACGTTCGGTCCATTGTATCCTCAGCATCCTTCTGTAGAACCACATTGCGGTTGCTTCAAGTCTTTCCTTCATCTTTGATGAGATTGTCCAGCATTTACTGCTATATAGGAGGACGGACATCACGTAGCTACCTTTCTATATCGGCCCGATAAATGGGAACACATCACTAAAGTGGTAACGAGCTACCTCTTTAGTGATGTGTTCCCATTTATCGGGCCGATATATAAATAAAGCCACGAAACTAAACGCTTATAATGCCGTTGTGATGTCCACTCTTCTTTTTGGTGCCGAATCTTGGGTCAATTATCGACATCATTTCTTCCTTCCTGGATGTTTTCACTTAAGCTTCTATTCCCATATTGCTCCGAAGGGACTTCAATAACAAACATTAATAGTTTGATTACCTTCGGAACTACTACTAATAAAAAAAGGCAAAAAAACAGTTTATTTTGGTAGGTCCTACTATGAAGTGGGAAACCAATTGCCTCAGAAGACCCTGCTATTCAGCTATCCTGCATCTGTTCAATGTAAAAAAAAGGACTATGACTAAAGAAATACAATATTATTAACAAATATTCTTGTGATACAAAAAGTAGTAATAAAATAATTATAATAATGGAGAGTGTATTAACTCAAGTTGTTATAATAAAAAAAAAACACAAGATAGAATAAAATTTGGAGTCAAAATGAAGAACGACAATGATTTGTCAAAACAAAAATAAAAAATAAAAAAAATATGTTGTAAAATAAATAATATGAACAATGAAAAAGTAATATGAAGCTGGTATAAAACTAGTAATCTGAAATAAAACAATAAAATAAATATTAAAAGAATATAAAATTAAATTATGAAAGTCACCCTGAACGACCATTCGTCTAGGTCCTTTCTTACTAACACGGGTGTCCCCCAGGGCTTCATTCTTAGGCCTACATTATTTTTTGTTTTCATTAACGACCTTCCGGATGACATTAGCAGTCAACTTGGCATCTGCACTGACGATACAATAATTTACCCCTGCCTCCGTAATAATTTACCCCTGCCTCCGTAATAATTTACCCCTGCCTCCGTAATAAAACTGATCAATCCGACAAGGTCAAAATGGAAAATGATGTCCAAACTGGTGTTACTTGGAGCAAAAGATGGCTTGTCAATTTTAACGTCCCCAAAACTAAAAACTCTCTCTGCCTTCCATCAGCATGACTGATACTAACCCCTAGGAAAGGGACGTGTTGCGCTTGACATGAAGTGGAAAGACTATACTGAATTCATTGCTAGATCTTCTTCTTCTTCTTCTATGTGCCCTGTCCCTTCAGGACGTAGGCGATCATGGATCTCCACGTCTCCCTATCCCTTGTGGCTCTTAGTATGTTTGCTCCTGTTGCTCCTGGCAACACCCGTTCCGTCATCCACCTGATCAGACTCTGCAGATATGTTATCCGCTGCCTTCCTCTGTCTCTCCTTCCTTCTATCTGACCAGTCAGTATCAGGTTCTCCAGGCTCTCCTTCCTCATTGCATGTCCCAGGAACTTCAGTTGTCTCTTCCTGATGCTCAACATCAATTTCCTTTACCTGCTCGATAATAATGGAGAGTGTATTGACTCAAGTCATAAAGATAAAAAAACATAATAAGATCAAATATAACTTACTAATAATGCTATAGTCAAAATGAAGAACGACAATGATTTGTCAAAACAAAAATAAAAAATTAAAAAAATATGTTGTAAAATAAATAATATGAACAATGAAAAAGTAATATGAAGCTGGTAGAAAACTAGTAATCTGAAATAAAAAAAAATAAAATAAATATTAAAAAAATATAATAATAAATTATGAAAGTCACCCTGAACGTCCATTCGTCTAGGTCCTTTCTTACTAACACGGGTGTCCCCCAGGGCTTCATTCTTAGTCCTACATTATTTTCATTTTCATTAACGACCTTCCCGATGACATTAGCTGTCAACTTGACATTTACACTGACGACACAACCATTTACTCCTGCCTCAGTATTGTTTGATATTGGTTAATAGCGAGTGATTTGGCACACAAGTAGATTAGTGTAGTCAGTCCAAATGAAAGATCAAGCTCTTGAGTGATCTAATGGAGAGATATATATGAGTGAATAGAATACACTCATGAAGATGTGTTAAGCAGGTCCATTATAGTAAAGTGGACTAACCCACCTGCTGCATTAGATACTCTCCTATAAATGAGGTAGACAAAAAAACGGGACAAAAAGAAGGCAGCCATGTTAGAAGGTAACTTATTTGGTTTCTACCAGTATAAGACTGATTGGTCCGGCATGGTCAAAACGGCAAATGATGTCCGAACCGACCTCAAGATTGTCGTTACTTGGAGCAAAAGATGGCTTGTTAATGTTAACGCCTCCAAAACTAAACTTCTCTCCTTTAATCATCTGAGAAAGCCCTTTCTACCCTCCATCACTATGGTTGATACTAACGCCTAGGAAAGAGAGTTGATGCGCTTGACATGAAGTGGAAAGATTATATTGAATTCATTACTAGATCAGCTGCTCAGTGATAATGGTGAGTGTATTGACTCAAGTTATTATGATAAAAAGAAAACATAATAAGATAAAATATAACTTCTAATAATGCTATAGTCAAAATGAAGAACGACAATGATTTAAGAAAAAAATGTAAAAATTAAAGACAATATGGTGCAAAATAAATAATATGAAAAATGAAAAGGTAACCTTATGAAGCTGGTATAAAACTAATAATCTGAAATAAAAACAATAAAACAAATTTTAAAACAATATAATATTAAATTATGAAAGTCACCCTGAACGACCATTCGTCTAGGTCCTTTCTTACTAACACGGGTGTTCCCCAGGGCTTCATTCTGAGTCCTACATTATTTTCATTTTCATTAACGACCTTCCGGATGACATTAGCTGTCAACTTGGCATCTACACTGAGGATGCAACCATTTACTCCTGCCTCAATAATAAGACTGATTCGTCCGAAAGGTCAAAATGGCAAACAATGTCGAAAACAACCCCAAGACTTTCGTTAACTGGGGCAACAGATGGCTTGTCAATTTTAACGCCCCCAAAACTAAAAACCCTCTCTGCTTTCCATCAGCATGACTGATACTAACCCCTAGGAAAGGGATTTGATGCGCTTGACATGAAGTGGAAAGACTATATTGAATTCATTGCTAGATCAGCTACTAAAAAGTAGGTTCACTGTTTCCGGTAGGACAATCTATCTCTCCGTAATCAATCTTCAGTCAGTCAGTTACGTGCCATACGTGATACGCACTTTGGGCGATCATGTCTCTTTCGAGACATGGCTGACTGGATTTATCGCGTAGTAGGTTGCCATTACTTTCTGTGATAGACTGGTTGCCAGCCAAGGCTATAAAACCCAATCTGTCCTGTTATTTAACCCATAATTGGAGAGAAGAGACGGATTAATACCTTTGCTAAAGGTATTTGCGCGTAAGTGAATGCAACGAATTCAACTGGAATTCGAACTCGGCTCCCCGATTTCTCGTTCCAAGCCGATATCCAGTGCACTGCAACGCCCATCTAATCTATCTTACATATCTATAATTCTTCTATTTGTCCATAACTAGAATATTGCTGCAACATATGCTCCGTGCTCCTATTATTTGCATTTAGCTCCTTGATAAAACCCAAAGAAAGAACCAGCAATATTATTGGTCCTGATCTGGCAGCACAGCTTCAGCCGCTTACAGCTGTGCCTTTTTATAAATACTCTCATGGTAATTGTCCGGATAAACTCTTCGCTAGGATATCTAGACTTGAATTTGAGCACCATTACTAGTCTACGGCTATATCGTGTTGAATACACCGGTTCCCGTCCGATCACCGAAGTTAAGCAACAACGAGCCTGGTCAGTACTTAATGGGTCACCATTTAGGAATACTAGGTGCTGTCAACGTAAGGACCAAGCAATGGTCCAGCGGTCCTCCAGGTTTGGGAGTTGGGTGCAGCGCTAACAACTCTGCTCTGTAAAAAACAGTTTGTTACAGAAACAAAAAGTTGCTGCCCTCTGCACCATTGGATGTGATGGATAAATTATGACTAGACTGGTGTTAAGATCTCATCAATTTACAGGCGAACTGGCCAGATGTAGCTGTACGTTCTATGTCAAGAGTTTCTTTTTCCGCCCATCGCACTTGTGGAACTCACTTCCGACTCTATGCTTTCCAGCCAACTTTAATCTGCAAAAATCTAAATGCAATATCAATCGCTATTTACTGTCCTCCTGATTACTCTTTACTTTTTCTGCTCATTATTACTGTTTCTGTTCTTAATTCTTCCAGGCCCCATAACTCTTTACGTCTTAGTGGCTTTACTACCTTGCATGGGGTGATACTGATGATAGATAGATAATGAACAGACTGAGATAGATAGAAAGATAGATAGATAGATAGATAGATAGATAGAAAATGAACAGACTGAAATAGATAGATAGATAGATAGATAGATAGATAGATAGATAGATAGATAGATAGGAACAGAGGCTGAAATAGATAGATAGATAGATAGATAGATAGATAGATAGATAGATAGATATGAACGGACGGAGATAGATAGATAGAGAGAGAGAGAGAGAGAGAGAGTAACATTTTCTGCAGCAGTCTGATGAATGGAAACTGAACTGATTATCTATTACAAAAAGTTGAGGACAGCTAACCTTACTGTGCCGAAGAGTTGATTCACCTGCAGATTCCAGGTTGCAGAGAGCCGCAGTTGCACGTCCTTTTAGGAAATGTTTCCCGATCGGTCCAGGGTCGTAGATGGTTGCAATGAATGTGCTTCAGCGGCATGACTCAAGTTTTGTCTCTCTGACTGTGGCTCTATTGGGTCTCATGCAGCCTTTCCCAAGTTAGATGAGGGTCTTTTTCTAGTAATCGGCCTATAGATTCCGACGGTTCCCTCGTCGCGGTGTGGAACGCCACGCACACCGTCTCTTTTTCCGTCAGCTCGTAGATCAGCTGACTTTTGCTATCCAATTTCATCGGATCGCTAGTCGTGATGATGACCTCGACGCAGTAGGTGGTCTTCAAGACGTCTATTATAACGGCGCTCTTCCTTGCCCACGCTGTGAATTCTGATCCAAGGAAGGTACGCCGAAATCTTGCTAGCTGTGTCTTTACCACGTCTAACCAGGCCGGACGCGCGCGTACAATTGGTTAACCAAAAAAAAAAAAAAAAAAAAAAATACGGCACGAAAAAAAAAAAAATGAATAAATAAAATAAAATAAATAATTTCGATAATGTCTGAATAAGTTGCGGAAAGTGTCTTTATATATATATATAAAAATAAATAAATAAAAATAATCATCAACAGAAGGAGAATATACAGTCGCCGAATTCAATTTTCACAACGGAGCGAAAGTTTTCGTTTAAGAATAATCAGAGCTTTTAATTTTCCAAATAAAAAATCTTTTCAGGGCTTTATGAAAACGGCCGAAGTGGGGTCGTGAGTGACGACAGTGGCAGTAAATTAGTCTTGTTTCTTTCGCTCGGCAGCTTCTACTGATTTTTCTCGCCGGGTCTCTATTTTTTAATGCTTGTCCCAAATTCTCTTGGTAGGTGCGAGCTGGACCCGGGGTATCTTATGCAAAGCAAATCTTTGACCAATGAGATTACTTCGACCTTCACATTTCGAGGTGTGGGGGTATGGTTCAACCAATGAGGCGACAACATCTCTTCTGACGTAATTTCTCTTCCTCTTCTTCTTCTTGATTACATCATTTTAGGTTTTCAAATGTTCAAATCCATTCCCAGCAATTTGGGAACTAAGGATCTGACCTTACCCTAACCCTATCAAAAGTCTTTTGACTATCTCTATTTTTCACTTCTACCGGCCGAAAAGCTTCTGATCGACTTTTGAACAAACAATGCAAAAATATATTTTTCCTTTCTATGCTCTTCAATTTTCAGCTAATTTTTCTGTTTTTCATATTTTACAAGCTTGTGCAACAAATCTTCTGTCAATGTCATATCGCGATTTACAATAAACTGCAATAAACTGCAAAATCAACAATACAACTAGTAATAATTTCTTTCGCTCCGTCGTATTGAACTTAGGATTACATTTTTTTTCATATTCAGAAATAGTGTTACGTGGATACCTACTGGACTCTGTCCGAGATATACTCGTTGGTGGTGCAAATGTGGTGGAGCTGGAGGTAATGAAAGCATTGTAGATAGCGAGGTAGAGGGACAAGTGCGGCCATGATGTGCTGGTTGTGTTCCGGAGGTGGAGCATTCTTATAGACCGAGATGCATACATGAAGCAATCTGTATATCGAGTTGTGATGAAATAGATTCCATCCTTGACCGTGGCTAGAAGTGTGGGCAAAGAGGATGGGGGGAAAGAATTTTTCACGGTCTTTGCGTGATTTATCTACTGAAAAGTTAGAGGCAGTGTAATCGCGAAGAGTTGTATGGAAAACTTGACTACTGCGTTTTTTCTGTCTTTTTTGGCGAATATATATATATATATATATACAAATGAATATGGAACGAAGAAAATATTTACACCGTTCAAATCATTTGTTATGGTTTAGAGTTTAAAAATATCTGCATCAGTGTTGAATCTAGTCGTAAATGAAACGGAGCTCCCATCATTCATACGGAACATGATTAAAGAAAAATATCCGAACCTAATCACACCACATAAGAACAGTAACAAAAAACACTGCGGCGTCTACCACAGAATTGACACAGGAAGCCATACGCCAGTATTTGCAAAACTCAGGCGGCTTAATGTAGAAAAACTGGAAGCCGCGCGTAACGAATTTAAAACCCTACAAAAAGACGGAGTGATCTCCCTTTCCAAAAGCGAGTGGTCTTGCCTACTACATATAGTATCTAAACAAAGCGGAAGATTTAGATGTTGTGGAGACTATCGTTCTCTCAATAGCATAACCAAGACTAACAGGTACCCTATACCAAATATAAACTCTTTTTCAGCAAAACTTGCGAACAAACGACGATTCTCCAAAATCCATTTGATTTCAGCCTACCACCAAATTAAAATGCATCCGGACGATGTAGCAAAAACTGCTCTCACCACCCCATTTCTTGTTTATGAATATAATTATATGCCGTTTGGATTAAAAAATGCGTCAGCTACATTTCAACGCTATATGGACAAATTTTTTGAACACATTGATTGTGCTTTTATATATATTGATGACATTATTGATGACATTGATTGTGTTTTTATATATATTGATGACATTATTGATGACATTGATTGTGTTTTTATATATATTGATGACATTATTGATGACATTATTGTGTTTTTATATATATTGATGACATTATTGATGACATTGATTGTGTTTTTATATATATTGATGATATTATTGATGACATTATTGTGTTTTTATATATATTGATGACATTATTGATGACACTGATTGTGTTTTTATATATATTGATGACATTATTGATGACATTATTGTGTTTTTATATATATTGATGACATTTTAATTTTCAGTAATGATGAGATTTCTCATAAAAAAGACATTGAGACTGTTTTTAATATTTTAAATGAACACAATTTAAAAATTTCAGCCACAAAATCTGTTTTCAATGTGACTTCCCTAGATTTCTTAGGCTTTCATATTAGCGTAGATGGCACTAAACCTACAACTAGTAAAATAGAAGAATTAAAATCTTTTCCTTACCCTATTGTTGGAATGGTAGGATTTTATAGAAAATTAATACCAAAATTTTCAGAGATAGTCTTACCCTTATCTGAGAGAATGAGGTTATCCCCTAAAGGCTCGTTCACATTAGATGAATCTGAACGACAATCTTTCAATTCTGTAATTAAGGAACTTTATGATACATCATCATTAGCTCACACTGAACCTAACTGTACAAATTATCAATTAGTCACTGACAGTTGTAATTATGCTGTCGGTGCGGCATTGCACCAAATGGTGGAAGGAAATCCAATACCGATCGGATTTTTCTCTAAAAAATTAACACAAACACAAATGAAATATTCTACATTCGATCGCGAACTTTTAGCAGCTTATTTTTCAGTGCTGCACTTCCGTCACCTCATAGAAGGTCGCCAAGTGCTACTTTTAACTGACCATAAGCCATTGTGTGCTGCATTTTATAGTTTAAATCCCGCTAAATCAGACAAGCAACAACGACAATTAGCTATCCTGACAGAATTTATTTCAGATATTGAACATGTAAAAGGTAGTCAGAATATAGTTGCTGATTGTCTATCCCGACAAACTCTTGCTGTACAAATAGATGAGTGTGATTTACAGGCACTTGCAAAAGCACAGGCATCTGATACAGAAATTCAATCTTTTCAGGACTTAAAAAAATTCACCATACCTGGAGATAACCAATTTATATGGTGTGACTTATCAAAGTCTTACCCCAGAACTTTTGTTCCATCTAAATTACGTGAGTCCATATTCTATAGTATCCATTCCATAAATCACCCTGGTATTAAATCATCCATTAAAATGATTAAAGCTAGATATTACTGGCCAAACATGGATAAATCAATCAAAGACTTTTGTGCATCATGCACAGCCTGCCAACAAGCAAAGGTGTACAAACATACAAAATCACCTATACAGACATTAGAAATACTATCAGCTAGATTTCATACAGTCCACATAGATATAGTAGGACCACTCCCACCAGCAAAAAGCCCAAATAGCAATTTCATCAGCCCGTATAGATATATCCCCATAGGTATTGACCGCACAACTCGTTGAGTAGAAGCACAACCCATCAGCGAAATCACTAGTGTAGCTGAGGCTTTTATAAACACGTAGGTCACACGTAGGGGTGTCCCGCTGCATGTTATAACCGACAGAGGCCGACAATTTGAAAGTGAGTTGTTTAGTGAAGTAGCAAAAATAATTGGTTATTATAGACTACGTACGACAGCTTATCATCCTCAATGTAATGGTTTGATTGAGAGAATGCACAGGACCATTAAAACTGCTATTATAGCACGAAAAGAGTCCTGGCTCTCAGCTCTTCTAATAGTACTTCTTGGGATTCGCAGTATGCCAAATAGCTCTGATTTTTTCTCCTTTTTATGCTGTTACAGGCACACAATGTTTGCTATCACAGCTAGGAATAGATAGCACAAGCGAGGAGGCTATAACTCAAAAGTTCACAAGAGATTTACATAAAACCATATCACAAATTGATGTGAGAGACTTTTACCAAAAGAGTTGATAAGTCTGCAAAATCTTATGTCCCAGAAAAACTTCAAACTTGTGATAAAGTTTGGATTAGAGTGGATCGTGTTCGAAGACCATTGGAGGCACCCTATTCAGGTCCATACACAGTCCTTCAGCGAATATCTACATATTTTCTGGTTAAGATAAATAATGATATGGATATTCAAGTTTCTGTGGACAGGTTGAAACCATATATAGAAGTACAAAAACAAATAGTGAAAAAACAAATAGAAGAATATATATATATATATATATATATATATATATATATATATACCATTTGTAGTGGATATATATAAAAAAAATATGTATATGTTCTAATATATATATATATATATATATATATATATATATATATATATATATATAGTATATCGAGGCAGCAAGTAATTTTCTAGACATATACTATTAAATATAAGAGACAATGAATGTCTATTATGTTTAATCATGAGCCGTTCTAAACGTCGTATTTTTGCTTTAATTTCAGTTGAAAATAAAGACAAAAATTCTCCAACATTTGGATAATTATTTATTGGTTTTCTTCTAAGCTTTCGGCTCACATGAGCCATCTTCAGAGAGGTAGTTTAAACTGAAATATTATAAAATCCACCATCACCGACGATTTTATTTTGTGTTAACATAAAACTCCGCTTGGCAACGGCAATAGTTACCAAAAATAATAAACGCAGTTCTTAAGTTTGCGATGCGGTTTTATGACGTCACACCGCGGGATAGCGCGAAATGACAACAAAACCATCTCGTCAAATGCAATGTAATATGTTATTTCCTGTTTTAAATTTGATTTTATTGAGTGTTGGTTGTTTTGATTTGATGTACATAGCCTCCAATATCTGCAGGTTCCTCTTACTGTGTGTATGAGTAAGGATCACCGTATTGTTGACCAAAATCTGTCTGATATTACCTACATGTTTATGTTTTTCAGAGAAATGTTGTTTAATAGTACTCTGATCAGAAAGATGACATGTAAGTCTACGGGAGAGCGTGGTTGTGGTAAAACCAATATATGTACTAGGTTTTTGATTAGTATCAGAGATGCAATCTCTGAATGGGCATGTAAATTGGTACACTACATTGGTTTTTTGTAAAGAATTTAGTTTAGTGCCTGTTGGGTTATTATAGACTATGAGGTCAATTGTTTTAAACTTTTTCTAATATATAATGAGTTTAATTTGATTATTACTTTCGACTGGTTTAACATTTCTACGTATTATGTTTTTGAGAGTTTTTTCATCTTGTTTATAATTATTATGTATTTGGTTGCAATAGTATAAGTTAATAGTGTTATGTTTATTTTGATGTAAACCATTATTATTAATATTATCATTATTGTTAGAGCTATTGTTAAGTTTGTTGAGATACATTTTAATTTGCTGATCAATAACGGAGTTAGGAAATCCATTATTGACTAGTGTTTGCTTAATGTTGTGTAATTCTTTATAAAATATAGTTTTGGAAGAAGATATCATTTGTGTGCGTTGAAGTAAGTTTTTTATAACAGCTAACTTATATCGTTGGGGGCGTTCACTATTATAATTAAGAAGACACGAATTTATGCTAGTTGGTTTCCTATATAGAGAAGTAGTAAATTTATGTGTGCTAGAATCAATGAATACATCAAGGAATGGGAGTTTGTTATTAATATTAAGTTCTAATGTAAATTTGAGGACGGAGTGACTTTCAAATTTGTTTTTAAGATATTTAATTTGATCGATATTCTTAGCTAAAACGAAGATGTCATCTATGTATCTTACATATATAGAGGGTTTATTGTTGTCATTAATTATTTTATTTTCTAGATTTGCCATTATAATAATTAGAAAAATTTAGGCCCCCTCTTTTCTATGTACATCAAATCAAAACAACCAACACTCAATAAAATCAAATTTAAAACAGGAAATAACATATTACATTGCATTTGACGAGATGGTTTTGTTGTCATTTCGCGCTATCCCGCGGTGTGACGTCATAAAACCGCATCGCAAACTTAAGAACTGCGTTTATTATTTTTGGTAACTATTGCCGTTGCCAAGCGGAGTTTTATGTCAACACAAAATAAAATCGTCGGTGATGGTGGATTTTATAATATTTCAGTTTAAACTACCTCTCTGAAGATGGCTCATGTGAGCCGAAAGCTTAGAAGAAAACCAATAAATAATTATCCAAATGTTGGAGAATTTTTGTCTTTATTTTCAACTGAAATTAAAGCAAAAATACGACGTTTAGAACGGCTCATGATTAAACATAATAGACATTCATTGTCTCTTATATTTAATAGCATATATATATATATATATATTCTTCATTTGTATAAGAACTTGTTTACAAATGAAGAATATTCAAAAGTTCTACAATACAAATGTATTGAACACTTTTTAATACAAATGTGTACTGTTATAATTTTATTATGACCAAAAACTAAGTAATTAAGCAATTAGTCAATATATATAGATCCGCTGAGGTCAAACTATGGTAGGATTGTTGGCTCAATAGGTAGTCTTTATTTATTCCGCTCTACCTAAGTATTGAGCGCTTTTTTGTTAGTTGATTACTCGTCTCGGGTTTTTTTCTTTGGGCTACGTGCTGGCTCGGTCCGAATCCCTTTGGCTGATGTTCATGTGCTTAGCTCTTTCTTCTTTTACAACATTTTTTCCATCTACGTATATAAGCGGAGGATTTTTCGAAACGAATATAGTTATAAGTTTGTGTTTATATATATATATATATATATATATATATATATAGGAAAAATACTAAAAAGTTGTAAGTTTAAAAATGTATTTTTTGACAGTATTTATTTATTTCTATTATATATATATATATATTTGATATTTCAGACCGGCCTCGGCCTTTCATCAGAAACAAATGATTTTAAAATTTAAACTAGAAGCGTTCGTCGTGCGGAGCGTCTGTCGCGAGATGTTTACGTCACGTGACGTAGAAAGCGACAGAGATTTTGGACATTTTAAAACGTAAACCTAACTGTAATAATACTTTTAAATGTTGTTTTAAAGAAAAAATTTTTAAGTGTATTTAAAAATTGTTTAACTGTTGAAATATTTAAAGATTCAAAATACCTGAGTCCCTATTTAACCCTAGCCTATATGTATTTAATTTTAAAATCCAGTATTTTTCTTTCTTTCTGCGTGAGTATGTGGAACAAAATCGGAATCTATCAGTAAACATTTGCAGTTTTCTAATGTGTGTCCTGGTTGATTGAAGTGTTCAGCTATGGGAGAATAAGGGTTGTTTTGGCATATACTTAGTTTGTGATTATTAAAACGGAATCTGAAACTGTTTCCAGATTCACCAATATATCCACTATTTGGACATATTGAACAGAAGAGAAAATATGTTATATTTTGGCTGTCACAGGGGAGGCATGGTGGGTCTAATTTGATGTTGGTGTTGGGCATACAAAAAAAAATATATATATACGTGTGTGTGTGTGTATGTGCGTGTGTGTGTGTATGTGCGCGTGTGTGTGTTTGTGTGTGTATGTGCGTGTGTATGTGCGTGTGTGTGTGCATGTGCGTGTGTGTGTGTGTTTGTGTGTGTATGTGCGTGTGTTTGTGTATGTGCGTGTTTGTGTGTGTTTGTGCGTGTATGTGCGTGTGTGTATGTGCGAGTGTGTGTGTGTATGTGCGTGTGTGTGTGTGTTTGTGTGTGCATGTGTGTGTGTGTGTGTGTGTGTGTGTGTGTGTGTGTGTGTGTGTGTGTGTGTGCGTGCGCGCGTGTGTGTGTGTCGGCACGGAATGAGAAATTGGAGATCCGAGTTTGAATTCCAGAAGAACTCTTTGCATTCCCGGAAAAGATCTTAATTCGTTGCTTCTCCCTCCTGCTATGGTTTAAATTCGATTGGGCTTCATAGCCCTGGTTGCCAATCAATCTATCGCAGAAAGTAATGGCAACCTAGTGCGGGATAATCTTTTGCACAGTCAGTCATGTCTCTTTCGAGACATGATCGCCCAAGCGTGTATCGCGTATAGCACAACTGATACATATTACTGATACACATAAATGTATACATATGTGTGTGTGTGTGCGAGCGCGCGTGATTTATAAATGATTCCCATTTGTTACTTATCCTATCATCATTCTGCCAGATTCTAATCTTATATTCTAATATATATATATATATATATATATATATATATATATATATATATATACTCCGAAACGGCTGAACCGATTTTCTTAAAAATTTACACATTGTACTATAAGCGACTGCGAGTGTTCTTAGCTAGGTTTTGTGTCGAGGTACTCTCGATAAATATCGAAAATCGATAATCGAAAAAAATGAGTTATAGTAAGAGTGGTCCGATTTTAATCAAATTTGATACACTCATAGACAAAGACATAAGAAATGATATTCAAAAGTTTCAAGGTTGCAGTTCTTACAATAGTGCAGAAAATCGATAATATATATAAGGCAAGATGTTTGTGTGTTCGTTTGTTTATCTGCCTGTATGTCTGTATTTTTTTCAGCCCTTTTATTTTAGTTTTTGCTTCGGGTTTGGCTCTAAGTAGGTATAATTGTAGTTCTTAGTCTCAGCCATGATACCATTTACTCAGGGGACTTATTTAGCCTTCAAAATTCAGTTTACGACGAAAAAAAATTTATTTGATATCGATACCAAGAAAACAAAATTTGACTTACATCCATTCATTTTTGTTTCAGTCTACGGTTTCGCTTTAACTGAAAACAATTATTGCTTTTTAGTCTTTCGTGCCAACGTCCAAAAACTCTTAGCTCAAGGACCATGGATTAGTTTTAAAGCTTTCATTACACCCAAGCAACACCGGGCAATACTGCTAGTTTAACCCATAGCTGGAGAGAAGAGACAAATAGAATACACAAAAAATAATTAGAGCCCTAAATTACCTCGGTTTTAAGGTTGAAGTTACTTCTAATCTTAATATTGTAAACTATCTGGATATCGCCCTTAATTTAAACGATGGATCCTACCAGCCATTTCTCAAAGAAAATAATTCCCCCACTTATATTAACATTTTCTCCAACCACCCCAAAAATATTATAAAACAGATACCCAATATAGTAAATAATAGGATTAACTAATTATTATCTAACATTAAAACTTTCAATGCAAGTAAAGATATTTTCAATAAGGTCTTTCAAAAAAACGGATTTAAGAACAAATTAACGTATAATAAACCTACAATAGACCCCGAATCATCTAAAACTAAAAATAAAAGAATCTGTAGAAAAAGGAAGATAATTTGTTTTAACCCTCCTTATTGTAAACTAACTAATATCAATATTGATAATTTTTTTCTCAAATTAGTAGACAAACATTTTTATAACAATAATCCTTTACAGAAAACTTTTAATAGGTTCACTCTAAAAATCAGCTATTCTTGTATCTCAAATATGGACAATATCATAAATTCCCATAATAGACATATTCTAATGAATTTAAGTAATACTGACTCTGGGTCCTGAATTTTGAACGATTGCAATTGTAGCTCTGTGGACGCCTGCCCGGTGGAGGGCATATGTAAATCCACCCAGGTAATTTATGAAGCTCACATTTCTCCATCAAACAACAAAAATAATTACCGGACTTCTATTGGTATGTCCGACGGACATTTTAAGCAGAGATTTTACAACCACAGATATTCATTTTCGAACCCGGGTCAAAAATACCAGATAGCTCTTTCACGGAGATTCTGGACAATGAAGGAAGAAGGGTTGGACTCTGTAATTAGCTGGAAACTAATAGGTTCAGCCCGTATTCCGAGGAATTTCTGTGATAGGTGCTGACTGTGTCTACTAGAAAAAATTATAATATTAAAGTACCCTCAACAGCACCTACTCCTGAATTTTAGAAAGGAATTCATTAGTAAAAGCCGTCATAAAGCGTGTTCTGTGAACACTTAAATTTTACATTCCAATTTTTTTAATTTTTAGGATGTTATATATAAATTTAATGGTTTTTGATAAATTAATTTAACTTTAAATAGTATTTAACCCCCCTATCTTCCTCTACCAATCTCCTTTGTTTGTCTACTTTTTGAAAGAAATTACTAATTTAGCCCCCGTTTTTCTCTGCTAGTAAATATATATTTTTCACATTATAATTTTTATAAATTTTTATATAAAAGATTTTTTTTTAAATTAATTTTTAATAAAAAAATTCTTTTAATTTATATTTTCTTTAATTTTTATTCTTATTTTTATTTTATTTTATTTTATTTAGTTTATCGATACCTAGAGGTTTCTTTAATCAGATTAATTTTTTTAAAAATTTTAATTCTTTATCTACTTTTTCCCCTAAATTTGCTTTTTCTAAAAGGTCTTTTTTCTAATACTTTAACCCATGCTTTTGTTTTGTTTTGTTTTTTTAATCAAATCACCCCAAGTAAGGCGAACACCCCACTGATCCGCAGGGGGCTACGTAAGAATGAAAAGATTGGAAAAGAGAAAAACCGGAAACAACATCTTAAACAGGGAACAAGGGATGAGCCTCTTCACCTGTTCAATAGGTGTGGGCGGAGTGTGAACCGGGCGATAATTCCAGTCTATCTACTCCAATTGAAAAAAAAAAATAAAATAAAATAAAAAAACGAGTGAAAAGATTGGAAAAGAGAAAAACCGAAAACCACATCCTAAACAGGGAACAAGGGATGAGCCTCTTCACCTGTTCAATAGACGTGGGTGGAGCGTGAACCGGGCGATAGTTTAGTTTATCTACTCCAATTGAATGTATAAGGTTATTTTTGTTTTGACATGTATCGAACATTTCTAATAAGAAAATTTTTTCTTTTTTCTTTTTCTCCCCTTTTTTCCTTTCTATTCTTCTCTTTCCTCGTCTCTAGTTTTCTTACTCCCCCTACTTCCCTTTCCATTTTGTTTAACCCTATTCTCAATTTAACACCACCCCTAACTCCTTTCCTTTGTAAGCCAGACAAATACAAATTTTCCTTTTCTTCACTTACAACTCTATCTCAAAGTTAAAATCTATAATTAGACATGAATTATTTCCGGAATTTTTTTGTAACGTAGATTTCTCAAATCTTAACCGTCATTTTTAATTTTTTAATTTTTATTTTTTTCTTCCTTTTTTTTTTTTTTTTCCTCTCTCTCTTTTTAATCTTATTTTTATTTCCATTTTGAAATACGGACGTTGCTGAGGAGATGTAAAATCTCTCTTAGGGATTTTATGTCGAAATGTTCATTCAACATTTTTGAATTTTGAAAATTTATTTTACTTTATATATATATATATATATATATATATATATATATAGTACTGAGCAAAAGTATTAGAACAAGAACTATTTTATCTTTTATGACGCATATTGGCAGAAAATAAACAAACAAATTAAAGTGATTTTATTTGATTTACTCAACAAACGTTTTAACAAGGAAAAATACTCGTTATAAAATAAATTTAATATATAGTATAATAGCCTTTTGCTTTGATCTCATCTTTCATGCTGTCAGGCATTGACATCACAAGCTTCTTCAATGTATCTAATGGTATCTCCTGCCAAGCAGCATGTATTTGTCCCCAAAGTGTGTCTTGCGAAGTAACATTAGATTTATCAATTTTTTGTTATCCAAAATATTCCATAGATTTTCAATAGAGTAGTTTCAAAATAACTCGTTTAATAGAAAATAGGAAAAATCAAATATAACTTCTTTTTAATACATTTCTTTTACACCTAGTTTTAAATAATCAATATCTATTAGCAATTTACTTGGCTTTTCATCCTGTATTTAAATATCAGTGGGGTTTTTAGGAAAATCACCCCTGTTCTAACACTTTTACACACTACCGGTAGTGTGGAAAAGTGTTAGAACAGGGGTGATTTTAAACTTTATTGTGATGCCTCATAAAAGATAAAATAGTTATTGTCTTAATACTTTTGCACAGTACTATATATATATATATATATATATATATATAATGAAACAAATATAAAATTCAAATAATAAAAGAAAGCAAAACAGAAAATGCTAGAAACATAACAAATACTAAAGAAACAGTTTTCTCTCGAAATGATTTCCTCTTTCGAATTATTTGTCAGTCCCTCTCTTTTCACGCTCACTTGTCTGTCTATATCGTCTTCTCTCTAAAACCATCTTCCCAAACCACTACCCTTAGGTTTTTATCTATTCATCTACATTTCTCGAAATGGTCCTATTCCAATTACAAGACAACTCACTTTACTAAAACGACAAACCCTTTTCCTTTACCGAAAATAAAACTGCGCGCATGCGCGGACGAGTAAGTAAACGATTGGCAGATGACACAACAGGGCCGAAATCATCGCCGGCCTGTTAACCAATTAGCTAAATGGTGTGCGCCTCTTCCTGACCAGAAAGAAGGATCGACAAAGCAAAATAAGTTAGACGATTATTGGTCGGACTATATCGGAGTTAAGAGTACAAATGACAAAGGAATAAACTAATATATAAATAAAAGAAAGCATAAAAATCGTATTTTAAAAAAAATGAGTATGCCGGATAAAATTAAATCTAATCGAGACGGCAACTTTCTCTTTAAAACAAGAGAAAAGGGGGAAAGAAAGACATTTCAAAGAAATGCATTGAAAAGAAAGACATTAGGAAGACAAACAATAGAATAAAAGGCATGAGAAAGGAACACATTAGATTGGAAGACAATAGAAAGAAAGAAAGAAAGAAAGACATTAGGAAGAAAAAAGAAAGAAAGAGAGACATTAGAAAGAAAGAAAGAAAGAAAGAAAGAAAGAAAGAAAGAAAGAAAGAAAGGAAAGAACGTAAGATATTAGAAAAAAGACATTGGAAAGGAAGACATTAGAAAGAAAGTCATTAGATTGGAAGACAATAGAAAGAAAGAAAGAAAGAAAGAAAGAAAGAAAGAAAGAAAGAAAGAAAGAAATTAGAAAAAACGAGAAAGTAAGATATAAAAAAAGTCTTTGGAAAGGAAGACATTAGAAAGAAAGACATGAGAAGAAAGATATCAGTATGAAAACATTAAAAAGAAAAAGAAAAACGTTAGACAGAAAGAAAGAAAGAAAGAAAGAAAGAAAGAAAGACATGAGATTGAAAAATATTATAAAGAAAGGAAGACATTATAAAGAAAGATTTTAGAAAAGAGATTGGAAAGAAAGTTACAAGAAAGGAAGAAAATGGAAAGAAAGAAAGAAAGAAAGAAAGAAAGAAAGAAAGAAAGAAAAACAGGAAATCGAAGGAAAATAGAGAAAAAGTATTGACGGGACTTTTACTACCATGTTTTGTTTTTTTTAATTGAAGTAGATAGATCTATCAATCGCCCGGTTCACACTCCACCCGCGTCTATTGAACAGCTTAAGAGGCTCATCCCTTGTTCCCGGTTTAGGATGTGGTTTCCGGTTTTCTCTTTTCCAATTTTCTCACTTTGTTTTTTTTTTCAATTGGATAAGATAGATCTATCTATTGCCCGGTTCACACTCCACCCACGTCTATTGAACAGGTTAAGAGGCTCTTCCCTTGTTCCCTGTTTAGGATGTGGTTTCCGGCTTTCTCTTTTCCAATCTTCTCACTTTGTTTTTTTTTTTCAATTGGAGTAGATAGATCTATCTATCGCCCGGTTCACACTCCACCCGCGTCTATTGAACAGCTTAAGAGGCTCATTAATTGTTCCCTGTTTAGGATGTGGTTTCCGGCTTTCTCTTTTCCAATCTTTTCACTATTACGTAGCCCCCTGCACATCAGTGGCGTTACCACTTTGCTCGGGGTGATGCGATTAAAAAAAAAAGGATGTTTCACCAAGAAGAGAGAAACAAAGATATTATTCACTGATGAATCGAAAAAAACATCGCATGTGGGTCTGCATCTCCGAATATATATATATATCCCGGCCAGAAGCAAATGGATGTCTAGCCACACTGATGAGCTGTGATACAGCGAAACAGGCTTGTATGTGGATGACTAATATATATATAGCATAATGATGATCCACGTATACTGTCTTAATATGTATAGGAAGAACTACTAAAAGTTGTAAGTTAAAAATGTATTTTTTGACAGTATTTATTTATTTCTATTAATATATATATATTGATATTTCAGACCGGCCTCGGACTTTTGTTTCTGATGAAAGGCCAAGGCCGGTCTGAAATATCAAATACATATATATATAATAATAGAAATAAATAAATACTGTCAAAAAATACATTTTTAAACTTTTTAGTAGTTTTTCCAATATATATTCATATAGATAGGTGTGAGTTTGTAACCCTGGGTCTCACGCTCTTGCAATCGTCAGACAAACTGATTTTTTTAAAAAATTGGCTATATGCAGGGCTGCGTATCAGCTCTATCACTGATATTAGGGGCTTTCAAATAAGTACCACGTATATATAATATATAAATAATATAATATATATAACAAATTGCATATATATATTGATATTTATAATTATATACATACACTTTTCACACACAAAGACACAGACACACACACACACACACACATATATATATATATATATATATATATATATATATATATATAAGTAATGTTTACTCATGGAAGTTTATTTCGCAGTTAGATATTTACTTTAAAACGTACTCAATACAAAAGTAGAGCATAAATATATGGTAATTAATATCTAAATCTATCTAAACTTATTTATAATAAATGGAACGTTGTCTGTGCGTGCGTGTGTGTGTGTGTGTGTGTGTGTGTGTGTGTGTGTGTGTGTCCGTTACCTATAGACTCCGAAACGGCTGAACAGATTTTCTTGAAAATTTACACAGTTGTACTATAAGCGACTTCGAGTGTTCTTAGCTAGGTTTTGTGTCGAGGTTCCCCAGATAAATATCGAAAATCGATAATTGAAAAAATCGGGTTATAGAAGGAGTGGTCCGATTTTAATCAAATTTGATACACTCATAAACAAACACATAAGAAACGATATTCAGATGTTTCAAGATTGCAGTTCTTACAATAGTGCAGACAATTGATAATATATATATATATAAAAGGCAAGATGTTTGTGTGTGTGTCTGTTTATCTGCCTGTATGTCTGTATTTTTCAGCCCTTTTATTTTAGTTTTTGCTTCGGGTTTGGCTCTACGTAGGTATAATTGTAGTTCTTAGTCTCAGCCATGATACCATTTACTCAGAGGACTTATTTAGTCTTCAAAATTCAGATTACGACGAAAAGATTTATTTGATATCGATACCAGGAAGTCAAAATTTGACTAACATCCATTCATTTTTCTTTCAGTCTACGGTTTCGGTTTAACTGAAAACAACTATTGCTTTTTATTCTTTCGTGCCAACGTCCAAAGAGTCTGAGCTCCAGGACTATGCATTAGTTTTAAAGCTTTCATTTTACTACCTGAGAAAGGTGTTTAGCACCGAAATGGTATAGCTATCAAGTTGCAATATGCCATCATAATCATACTAATAATTACCATATATATATATATATATATATATATATATATATATATATATATATATATATATTAATATTAATTATAGTTATAATACCAATAGCAACAGAACTAATTCTGTCAAGATTATCAATAATTAAACTACAAATAAGATCGTCTTGAAACCAGCTGGGAACTAACCCGGAGGGAAAAGAAGGGGAAGAAAAAAAGAAACAAACGAAATACCTGAAGAAAAAGTCGCCACCCAAAGCTATAGAACCCGGAACTAATTAAAGCGGGTATCACGTATGGTACTTAACTGACTGACTGTTTTATTAACACCAGCACTCAGTGTATGATGTCTTTTCACATGGTGAGGTGAATAAATTGTCGTCTAATTTACGCAAAAATGAAAAGAAAAACATTGACGTATCATTTTAACCGTTTAATGTTTACAAAAGAGTCACAAAAATATATTAAAGTAATAAAGATTATTGGATATCGACTCGGAACGAGAAATTGGGAGGCCGAGTTCGAATTCCAGCCGAATTCATTGCATTCACTTACACGCAAATACCCTTGGGAAAGGTATAAATCCGTCTCTTCCTTCCAGTTATGAGTCAAATAACAGGACAGATTGGGTTCAATAGCCTTGGTCGGCAACCAGTCTACTGCAGAAAGCAATGACAAACGACTGCGGGATAATCTTCTGCCCAGTCAGTCATGTCTCTTTCGAGACATGATCGCCCAAGCGTGTATCACGTATGGCATTTAATTGACTGAATAAAGAGTAAATTTATTCAAATTTCGTAATCTTTTGCATCTTTTCCGAACGGTTTCCTTGTCTAAATTAGTAAATACTGCCATATTCTTTGATGTAAGTCTACGGGAGAGAGTGGTTGTAGTAAAACCAATATATGTACTAGGTTTTTCATTAGTAAAAGAGATGCAATCTCTGAATGGGCATGTAAATTGGTACACTACATTGGTTTTTTTGTAGAGAATTTAGTTTAGTGCTTGTTGGGTTATTATAGACTATGAGGTCAATTGTTTTAAACTTACATGTCATCTTTCTGATCAGAGTACTATTAAACAACATTTCTCTGAAAAACATAAACATGTAGGTAATATCAGACAGATTTTGGTCAACAAAACGGTGATCCTTACTCGTACACACAGTAAGAGGAACCTGCAGATATTGGAGGCCATGTACATCAAATCAAAACAACCAACCGCATCGCAAACTTAAGAACTGCGTTTATTATTTTTGGTAACTATTGCCGTTGCCAAGCGAAGTTTTATGTCAACACAAAATAAAATCGTCGGTGATGGTGGATTTTATAATATTTCAGTATAAACACCTCTCTGAAGATGGCTCATGTGAGCCGAAAGCTTAGAAGAAAACCAATAAATAATTATCCAAATGTTGGAGAATTTTTGTCTTTATTTTCAACTGAAATTAAAGCAAAAATACGACGTTTAGAACGGCTCATGATTAAACATAATAGACATTCCTTGTCTCTTATATTTAACACATATGTTTAGAAAATTACATGCTGCCTCGATATATATATATATATATATATATATATATATATATATATATACGATTTAGCTCTCTGGAGAAGAAAATTTTAAAAACAGTTTCCACTTCGGCTCTCATGCGTGACCCTTCAGAAATGAATTGAGTTCTCTCGGTGACTGGCGTCTGTATACACTGTTTACATACAAGACGTTAAAATTTCCCTTCTCTGCGCCGATTTCCTTTTCCCATGCGCCGATTTTCCGATCCCGGCCAGAAGCAAGTGGATATGTCTAGCCACACTGATGAGCTGTGATACAGAGAAACAGGCTTGTATGTGGGTGACTAATATATATATATATAGTGTATCGATGCAGCA
>JBBBDQ010002119.1:205000-227500 GCA_037127315.1 Ascarosepion bandense | reverse complement strand
CTGACTGGGCAGAACATTATCCCGCAGTAGGTTGCCATTGCTTTCTGCGGTAGACTGGTTGCTGACCAAGGCTATAAAACCCACGCTGTCCTATTATTTAACCCATAACTGGAGGGAAGAGACGAATTAATACCTTTCCCAAGGGTATTTGCGCGTAGGTGAATGCAAGGAATTCAACTGGAATTCGAACTCGGCTCCCCGATTTATCGTTCCGAGTCGATATCCACTGCGCCACAACGCACATGGGTCTTTAAAAAGCTAAATTAAAAAGGAAAACGCAAAGGGAAAATCTTTTTAAAATCAAAACCGGTCAGTTTCAATAATGTTTGAAGCTTATAAAGTAGTGGGCAACCGAGGGGCCAGCCAAAATTCTGGCACCCTCCGTAGAATCGCTACTGGTTGGTAGCCCGTCATTTACCAGTTAGTATTTTAGTGAATTCGAAATTTACAGCATGCTCATCACTTGCGGTCTTGTGTCACAATAAGAGTGTTATTTAATTAATTATTTGGCGGCTACATCTCTGATTCATAGCTAAGGTCTCTATTAATTGAACTCTGTCTCTGGACGGAAAGGAGCCAAGACGAAGCTATGCCGAAAAGTCTCGTCTGGGGAAAAGCAGACAAGAGCCCGACCTCACATATACTGGGTATACGGGGAATTTTTGTCCGAGTATACATATTCGGAACATCTCCACGCAAAAAATCAGCCTTGTGCCACATAACGCGTTTGTAGGCTCGGGTAAATACCGAGTCATGGCTATAAAGCAGTTTAACTGAAAGCATGCAGAAAATGGAGAAAGGAGAAGGAAGAAAGTCGCCATGTTTTAACTCCCACATTGTCACACTTTTGACCTGACTTGACTGAACTTTTTTTTCTTTGTCCCCCGGAATTTTCTTCCTCTGTGCCTCAGGGTTGGCGTTTCTGTGAGGAGGAATATTCATGAAACTAATTTTGGCGCAAAGGCATCGATTTGGTCACAAAAGGGGCCACAAATAATCGAGATTTGCGCACGTTTCACTTGCAATGCTTTCATTCCAATACACGAGCATTAAATTTGTTCTGATTGTCATTGAAATCTCCTCCTCCTCCTGCCCTTCTTCTTCTTGCCTTCTTCTTCTCTTCTTCTTTTTCTTCTTCTTCTCCTCCTTCCTTTCTTCTCCTACTCATTCTCCTCTTTCTTCTTCTTCTTCTTCTTTTTCGTCTTTTTCTCGCCTTTTCCTCCTTTTCTTTTTCACTTCTTCTTCTTCTTCTTCTTCTTCTTCTCATCGTCTTTTCCTTCTTTTCTTCTTTTTCTTCCTCTCTGTCTTCTCTTCATCTTCCTTCTTTTTCTTCTCCTCCTCCTTCTTCTCCTTCTTCTTTTCCTACTCATTCTCTTCTTCTTCTTCTTTCTCTTCGTTTTCTTCTCGCCTTCTTCTTCTCTTCTTTTTCTTCTTCTCTTTCTTCTCTTCATCCTCCTTCTTTTTCTTCTCTTCCTCCTTTTTCTCCTTATTCTTTTCCTACTCATTCTCTTCTTCTTCTTTTCCTTCTCGTCTTCTTCTTCTTTCTCTTCTCTTCTCTTTCTTCTACTCTTCTTCTTTTTCCTCTCCTCCACTTCTTCTTTTTTTATACCTCTTTTTTAGATTTCTTCTATTTCTTTCTCACGTCTGTCTTTTCTCTTCTTTCTTTCTGTCTTTCTTTCCTTCTTTTTCTTTCTTCTTCGTTATTTATTTCTT
The DNA here is from genome assembly GCA_037127315.1 of Ascarosepion bandense. NCBI lineage: Eukaryota > Metazoa > Mollusca > Cephalopoda > Sepiida > Sepiidae > Ascarosepion > Ascarosepion bandense. Next base: position 225,787 of record JBBBDQ010002119.1, on the reverse strand, counting down.
TGTGATTCCTCTTTTATTTTCAGTCCTGTCTTAGTTCTCTCTTTCTTCCTTTACAATTCAATCTCTCTTTGAAATCACTTTTTTACACTATTCATTCATTATTTCTTAATTTTATTTGCAATTTTTTCTTTCTTTCTTTCTTTTCACCATTTCTTTCCTCGTCATTTTATCTTTTCTTTCTTTTAAAATTATTTCTCTTTCTTCCTTTGAAAACATTTTTTCCTTTTTATCCTTTCTTTTAAATTCCTTCTTTTTAATTTATTTGTTTAAACATTATTTTTAATAGATACACGAATTTCACGCGCAAATAATCTTAATTCGTCTCTTCTCCATCCAGCTATGGGTTAAATAACAGAACAGATTAGGTTTCATAGCCTTGGTTGGCAATCAGTCTACCAAAGAAAGTAATGGCAACCTACTGCGAGAAAATATTTTCTGCCCAGTCAGTCATGTCTTTTTCGAGACAGTGATCGCCCAAGCGTGTATCACGTATGGCACAAGTGACTGACTCTGTTTTGTTTATAATTAAACAGTATATTTATTTATACCTACCGGCCTGAATAATAGAGAAATATTGTTAAGAAAATCTGCATTCTCCAGAAGGATTCGAATCTGCATCCCCTAGGTGAGACCATCAATTGATTTGTTGCTAGATCAAACACGAATTAATTCTTTTTTCTTCATCCCTTTCTTTCTTTCATTTTCCTCAATTTCATTGCAATCCTTTTTTTTTTTCATAATTCCTGTTTCGTGGTCACTTCCTATAATTTTTTTCTTTTTTTTCTTTCTTTCTTTTCCTTCTTTTTATTCTTTGTTTGTTAATCCTGTCCCCACATAATTGTTGTTTCTTTTAACCTTACTTTCCTTCTTTTTTCTTTTTCTTTCTTTGCAAGCCTCTCTTGATTTGTGATCCCTTATTATTTTTCTTTCTTTCTTTCTTTCTTTCTTTCTTTCTTTCTTTCTTTCTTTCTTTCTTTCAAATCAATCTGCCCTTACATAATTCTTGTTTCTTGGCTCCCTATTATATTCATTCATTCATTCATTCATCCATTCTTTCTTTCTTTCTTTCTTTCTTTTCATTCCTCCCTTAGATAATTCTTGTTTCTTCATTCCCTATGATATTCATTCATTCATTCTTTCTTTCTTTCTTTTTTTCTTTCTTTCTTTCTTTCTTTTCATTCCGCCCTTAGATAATTCTTGTTTCTTGGCTCCCTATTATATTCATTCATTCATTCATTCATTCATTCTTTCTTTCTTTCTTTGCATTCCTCCCTTAGATATTTCTTGTTTCTTCATTCCCTATTATATTCATTCATTCATTCATTCTTTCTTTCTTTCTTTCTTTCTTTCTTTCTCATTCCGCCCTTAGATAATTCTTGTTTCTTGGATCCCTATTATATTCATTCATTCATTCATTTATTCTTTCTTTCTTTCTTTCTTTCTTTCTTTCTTTCTTTCTTTCTTTCTTTCTTTGCATTCCTCCCTTAGATAATTCTTGTTTCTTCATTCCCTATTATATTCATTCATTCATTCATTCATTCTTTCTTTCTTTCTTTCTCATTCCGCCCTTAGATAATTCTTGTTTCTTGGATCCCTATTATATTCATTCATTCATTCATTTATTCTTTCTTTCTTTCTTTCTTTCTTTCTTTCTTTCTTTCTTTCTTTGCATTCCTCCCTTAGATAATTCTTGTTTCTTCTTTCCCTCTTATATTCATTCATTCATTCATTATTTCTTTCTTTCTTTCTTTCTTTCTTTCTTTCTTTATTTTCATTCCGCCCTTAGATAATTCTTGTTTCTTGGATCCCGATTATATTCATTCATTCATTCATTCATTCTTTCTTTCTTTTCAATCCGCCATTAGATAATTCTTGTTTCTTGATTCTCTATTATATTCTTTCTTTCTTTCTTTCTTTCTTTCTTTCTTTCTTTCTTTCTTTCTTTCTTTTCAATCCACCGTGAGATAATCCTTGTTTCTTGGGTCCCTATTATATTCATTCATTCTTTCTTTCTTTCTTTCTTTCTTTCTTTCTTTCTTTCTTTCTTTCTTTGCAATTCTTTTTTTTTTTCATAATTCTTGTTTTCGTAGTCTCTCACTATCATTCTTTTTTCTTTCTTTCTTTTATATTCTTTTTTATCCTCTCTTTCATAATTATTCTTTTTCTCTTTCTTGCTTTCTTTCTTTCTTTCTTTCTTTCTTTCTTTCTTTCTTTCTTTCTTTCTTTGCAATTCTCTCTTTCATAATTCTTGCTTTATGGTCTCTCACTATCATTCTTTTTCTTTCTTTATTTTCTGTCTTTTTTTATTCCTCTCTTTCATAATTATTCTTTCTTTCTTTCTTTCTTTCTTTCTTTCTTTCTTTCTTTCTTTCTTTGCAATTCTCGCTTTCATAATTCTTGTTTCCTGGTCTCTCATTGTCATTCTTTTTCCTTTCTTTTTTCTTTTTTTTTTATCCCCTCTTTCATAATTTTTGTTTCTTTAGACCGTTCTTTCTGTCTTTCTTTCTTTCTTTTCCTCTTTCCTTCTTTGCAATATTCTTTTTCATAATTCTTATTTCTCGGTCTCTTTAGACCTTTCTTTGTTTCCTCCTTTCTTTCTTTTTTTTCTTTCTTTCTTTTCAACTCTCTCTTAATTCATGATTCCTTAGTATCATTATTTCATTCTTTCATTCGTTTTTTTTATTTCTCTCTTTCTTTGTATTTTTCTCTTGGATAAAATCTTATTTCTTGATCCATTGTTATTTTTTATTCTGTCCTTCATTATTTGCAATCCTCTTTTTCATAACTTTTGTTTCGTGGTTTCTCACTATCAGTCTTTCTTTTCTTTTCTTTTTTTTTTTTTTGTTTGTTTGGAATTCTCACTTTCATAATTCTTGTCTCTTGATCCTTTCTTTCTTTTTTTCTTTCTTTCTATTTTTTGCAATCTTCTCTTTGTTTCATTCTTTCTTTCGTCATTTACTTCTTTTTTACATTGTAATATTCTCTTAGATAAACTTTCTTTCTTTTTTCTTTCTTTCTTTTTCTTTCTCTTTTTTCTTTCTTTCTTTGCAATCTCCACTTTGTTTCATTCTTTCTTTCATAATTTACTTCTCTTTTTCATTGTAATATTCTCTTAAATAGTTTTTTTGTTGATCCATTTTTCTTTCTTTTTTCTTTCTTTCTTTCTTTTACTTTTTTCTTTCTTTCTTTGCAATCTCCTCATTGTTTCGTTCTTTCTTTCATAATTTACTTCTCTTTTTCATTGTAATATTCTCTTAAATAATTTTTTGTTGATCCATTTTTCTTTCTTTTTTCTTTCTTTCTTTCTTTCTTTTTCTTTTTTCTTTCTTTCTTTCTTTGTAATCTCCTCATTGTTTCGTTCTTTCTTTCATAATTTACTTCTCTTTTTCATTGTCATATTCTCTTAGATAATCTTTGTTTCATGGTCCATTATTATTTTTTCTATCTTTTTTTTTTTTTTCAATCCGATTTTTCATAATTCTTGTTTCGTGGTCTCTCACTATCATTTATTTTTCTTTCTTTCTTTCTTTCTTTCTTTCTTTCTTTCTTTCTTCCTTCCTTCCTTCCTTCCTTCCATTTTTTAATCCACACTTTCATAATTCTTGTTTCTTGATCCCTTTGTATTTTTCTTCCTTTCTTTGTTCTTTTCCTTTTTTCCTCTCTTTCATAATTTTTGTTTCTTGATCACTTAGTATCTTTGTTTCTTTTTTGTTGTGAATTTTATCGTTCGTATTTGTCTTTCTTTCTTCCTTCCTTTTCCTCTTTCCACCCTTCATTATTCTCTCTCTTTCTTCCTTTATTCTCGTTTTCTTTTCCTTCATCTCCCCCAGTACCTTCGTTTTTCTCCCTTTATTCTATTTCTTCTTCGTAACCTTATCCTCCTTTTTCATGATTCCAGCCTCGTTTTCATCTCTGCTTCTATTTTCTAGTCTCTTTATGCCTACAATCGTCCGTCTCTGAATCTCTTATTTTCGTCATTTTCATTATTACTACATTTTGGGGGGCTCCCCTCCACTTTAGCATTATTCGCAATATTCCATCCTTTTGTTAGAAACATCCAGCCACCTTTGACCCCGAATGAGGAAAAACAAAAACAAAATCGCACGCTGTATTTGAACTCACGTTCAAGTCACAAGAAAAAAAGCACGCCCTGATATTAACAAAATGCATTAGCCAAATTAAAAAAGAAAATATGGCGTTTCCCCGTTTCCACTCAAGCCATAAATTTCTAAAACAGAAAATTAAACTAAACACGAAGGGCCTATGGAAAGACCACTGTGTAGTTTTAACATTAAAGAAGGACAAAGACATTAATATTGTATACTAACAGTATAGCCCGGCGTTGTCCGGGTGTAATGAAAGCTTTAAAACTAATCCATGGTCCTGGAGCTCAGACTCTTTGGACGTTGGCACGAAAGACTAAAAAGCAATAGTTGTTTCCAGTTAAAGTGAAACCGGAGACTGAAAGAAAAATGAATGGATGTAAGTTAAATTTTGATTTCCTGGTATCGATATCAAATAAGTTTTTTTCGTCGGAAACTGAATTTTGAAGGCTAAATAAGTCCTCTGAGTAAATGGTATCATGGGTGAGACTAAAAACTATAATTATGTCTAGTTAGAACCAAACCCGATGCAAAAACTAAAATAAAAAAGCTGAAAAAATACAGACATACAGGCAGATAAACAGACACACACACAAACATCTTGCCTTATATATATATATATATATATATATATATATATATTATCAATTTTCTGCACAATTGTAAGAACTGCAACCTTGAAACTTATGAATATCGTTTCTTATGTCTTTGTTTATGAGTGTATCAAATTTGATTAAAATCGGACCACTCCTTCTATAACCCGTTTTTTTTCGATTATCGATATTTATCGGGTGTACCTCGACACAAAACCTAGCTAAGAACACTCGCAGACGTTTATAGTACAACTGTATAAATTTTCAAGAAAATCGGTTCAGCCGTTTCGGAGTCTATAGGTAACGGACACACACACACACACAGACAAAGTTCCATTTATAAATAAGTTTAGATATTCTACCAGGAATGTTTGCTTTCATTCGTACCCAGTGGGGATCGAACTCACATAATTGATCTAGTGAGACGAATTTGATAACCATTACAACACGTCGAAGTGCCCAGTAATTATTTTTATAGTAAATGTAGAAGATGGTACTTGCATTATGCAAGTACCACTCTTCTAGAAGAGTGGTACTTGCATTATGCAAGTACCACTCTTCTACATTTACTATAAAAATAATTACTGGGCACTTCGACGTGTTGTAATGGTTATCAAATTCGTCTCACTAGATCAATTATGTGAGTTCGATCCCCACTGGGTGCTCTTAATTTTGACTTTGTGCCTACTTAAGCTTTATAAATCCCTGTATTACAAATAAATCGAATTTCTATTGTAAAAGAATTTTATAGCAAGATTAACTTCTAATGAATTTCTTATTGTTGTTTGGTTGATTTTCTTTAGCAGCGATCCTGAGCATGACAGTAAACTGCATCCGGCAGCAAGGCCTCTGATTGGGAGGTTGTGAGGAGCATGGGACCACCTCTTAATTGCTGTTGTTCCCAGGTTCACCCTGACCCAGCGTGGTAGCACCTGTTAGGGTCCCAGCTATGGGCAAATAGTTAACCTCCAAACTGGGGTCAAAACACTATGAAAGTATTTAAAAAATACACTTTTATAGAAATATATGCATAAAAATAGATATTTATAGAAAAATATACATTTTTGAAGGAAAAATATTACCAACAATACATTTTTGAAGAAAAATTATTGCCATAACACATTTTGCAGGAAAAAAATTATTCTCAGCAAAACATTTTTAATCCAAAACTAGAAAACATTTTCAGTTTTCTAAAATAAAAAAATAAATAAAACAAAAAATGATCATTAAAATCTGATTAAATCAACCTTCTCACTATAACCGAACATTAAAAAGAATACCTTAAAACCCCACTTTCTTGGCATTAAATAATCCACAGAAGTTGATATGCCGTTAAACAAAACTCAAACTCATTCTTTACCGGCATATCAACAACTACGGGTTATTTAATGCCAAAATCTAAATATTTTAAAAGGAAATTTATGCCTTCACGCAAATAAAATTGTTATGATAATTTACCCATACAAAAATGAACTCTTCCGAGCTATACATAAGCAGCAGTTTCTGCTTTGAGAGAGACAGGGGTTTATTCTAGCGGATAGCTCTGACAGCCGGACCAATTACAGTCACTCTGGTGATTTTTCTCATGTTATATCTGTTTGTACTACTGTTCTTTATTTAACTCTGTTCCATTTTTGTGTCTTTATTTCTGGCTCCTAACCAAAACCACAACAACTTCACGACTCGGACTCTTAAGGACTCTTGATGACTCCAAAAGTACTGCGTGGAAACTGTTTATATTGGTTCAACATTGGACGCGCGGATCTCTATTTTTTGTCACACTTTGTTCTTTTCAACAGTACTTAGTAAGCCAGAAAAGGAAATCGAACAAAAATAAAGTGTAACTAACTTACACTAATCTTGAACGCGAGAGAAAAAAGTACTGAGTGAATAAGAAATTAAAGTTGTGTTTTTTATTCAATTTAATTCGATTATTTTCGGTTTAATAAAAAAAAAGACACGGTCAAACATGGACGAATTTAAATCCACCATGCTCGAAATTCTTAAGTTCCAACTTGAACAGCCAAACCAATGGGAACTTAAATGGAAAGAGGAACGACTTGATATGCTAAAACAAGCTGAAAAAGAACGGTTTGAATTTAAAAAAAAAAAAACAGAAATCAGATATCGAAAACTCTAAGAAATTCTACTTTAAGCTCAACAACAGGAAAGATCCGAAATTGAACTGGTAAACAGGGGATAAACAAGTGAAAACGAAATTGCGTCCTCACAAAACACGATCTGGGGCGCAATGAACATTTTACACATTCTCCTAACGAGGATAAAACTTTCACCTCCGTTTTCAAAGATTTATAAGCAACAAATTGCATAAATTGGTCTGACTCTAAAAAAATTCGCCTTCTTCAAAAATTGGGCACAACAGAGCACACCAAATTGGTGAAGTATACTTTACCACTTAAAACAAGTGAACTGACATTTACTGAAGCGGTTAAAACCTCTTACAGAACTTTTAATCCTAAAACTTCACTCTTTCATAAGAGATTGAAGTGTATGAATTTAACCAGAAAGAATAGTGAAGATAGCACAACATTCGTACCGGTCGTGAACAAGCATTGCGATGATTTCAAACTGCTAGAATTGAGTGCGAATAATTTCAAGTATCTTATATTTGTTCAGGGGCTCGTTTCAGCTAAAAACGCTGAAATTAGACCTAGAGTTCTGAATAAAGTGGAAAGTGAGTCAAACCTTACTCTCCAACAAATAGCGAAAGACTGTCAGAGATTCCTAAGCGTACACCAAGATTCGAAAAATAACGAGGAACCTGGCATAGCTGACATAAGAAAAATACGCCGAAATAAAAAAACAATTTAATTCTCTCTCTAAATCAAACCAACCAAAAAAAGAAACAAGACAACTTGCTCCATAACCCGTGTTACCTTTGTGGGTCACTACATTGGTATAAAGACTGCTCTTACCGGAATAAAAAGTGTCTAAATTGTAGTCGTGTCGGGCACAAGAGCTCACATTGTCTAGCGACAAAAAGGGTTAATAATTGCGTAAAAAATACAAAAGCTCATGAACAAGACAGGTTAAACATTATGCAAATACAAATCCTAAATAAAAATGTTAAACTGCAGTTGAATTCGGGTTCTGATTTAACAAACATAAATCTACACACTTGGACAAAGTTGGAAAAATCAACCTGCTAAGAACTAATAAAATGGCCAGATCCGTGACAGAAGAGAAATTCGAGTTTACGGGAGAACTTTTTTTTAAATCGTATCACCCCGAATAAAGGCGCTAACACCACTTATTTGCAGTGAGCTGCATAAGAGTAAAAAGATTAGATAGGAGGAGAGTAAAGAGACAGACAACCCAGTTAAAGATTGGAATACAGGTGTGATGACAATAGCAAGGGTAGAGAGAAAGGAAAAGATATACAGGGTGGTGTAGAAAGAACTAGAGCCAAGTGGTTAAGAGATGAGTACTGACATTGCATTTAAATTCCTGGAGGTTGTAGCCGTCTGGAAAGCAAGAATATGGAAGCGAGTTTCACAGGTGAGAAGTGCGAGAAAAGAAGCTGAAGAAGTAGAAGTGCCGTCTGCATTTGGTTGATCTAACTGTGAATGGGCAGAACCCAGCTGCCAGTCTGGTTGCACGAGTAAACTCCTGTGGCAGGGACACCAGTGACTTAAGTTCCTCGGAGCAGAAGCCATGAAAGTATTTATAGAACAGACAAAGGGAAGCCACATCCCGTCGGTGAGAAAGCGGCTGGAGTCGAGCCGCCAAGTCGGTACCTATCACATTACTGATTCTCCTTTGGGGCCTGTCAAGAACACTGAGATGAACAGCCGGTGCGCCTGACCATATGAGACAGCAGTACTCTATGCAGGGACGGATGGTTGATTTGTATATATGCATTTTTTTAAAACATACGCACCGTAGTGGGGGCGCTAGAAGGTGTCGTCAGTGATGTCTTTGCAGGATAGATTCAGGTGGAAAAACATCCTGGTTCGACATAATGACCCAAACTTCCTAGCAGTGGATTTAGCTATTGACTCAATGTAATGGTTCTACTTGAGATCGGAAGAGAGAGTAAGGCCGAGGAGGCGCAGTGTATTGCTCTCGGGGAAACTCGCTTGCCCCATGATTATGAGAGTCAGGAGATGTTGTGATGATTGACAGACAGCAGCTTGGCCTTAGACGCATTGAAATTTACAAGCCACTTCTTACCCCATTCCACCACAGAATGTAGATCTCTCTCAAGATCAGCAGCGAGGTTATGTTTCTCCGCCACACCGGATTTCTTACTGATGCGAGAGTAAATTGTCGTGTCATCTGCTTAGATGCCTACTTGGCACTTAATCACGTCTGGTAGATCTTTTATGAAAGTAAGGAAGAGCGTCGGGCCTAGGATAGAGCCCTGAGAGACACCAGCGTTTGTACAGTAGAATGTGGAGGTATGCTCATTCAAGAAGTCCTTCATTATGTGGTTATATAGAAAAGATTGGATCAGATCAAGCAAGTGTCCGGTAATACCGTAACCTCGTAGCTTGCATAGAAGGCAAGAGTGTCAAACCCTGTCAAAAGCTTTGGGGATGTCCAGAGCAACAGCACGAGCCTCGCCGGACACCTCAAGGGCCTGGAACATGTACTCCGTGATGGTCGTTAGCATGTCGGCCTTGGACCTGGAAAAGCGGAAGCCTTACTGCCGGGCTGAAAATAGTTTATGAGCAGTAAGATGTTGAATTATTTCAACATTAATAATGGCCTCGAACACTTTCCAGAAAATTGGTAGAAGGCTGATAGGGAGAAAGTTGGATGGGTTCGAGAGTTCACCCGAGTTCTTAAATACAGAAACGACAGAAGAGAATTTCCATAATGCAGGAAAACAGGAAGCAGAAAGGCAGTAATTATAGAGCTTAGAGAGGACAGAGGCGAGTTCAGGGGCACATTTCTTAAGAGCAATCGCCGGGATTCCATCACCTCCGCTCGCCTTATTGGAGTCGACTTTTGATATTACTTTAGATACTGCTGTCGGGGTAATGTATACATCGTTCAGTTTAGCCTCAGTTCTAATAGGGAAGTCGGGTGCGGGTACTCCAGATGAGTCAAATGTGGAGTTGGATGAAAATGTGCGAGCAAAGCACTCGGCCTTGTCCGCTGATGCTGTGAGGACCTCAAATTCATTGATTAAGGGAGGGATCGAGGATTTGCTGTTGTTCAGCACTCGTTTGCATAACCGCCGATAGTCCTTGAAGCCGAACTTGCGATCAGCTATGCGCTGTCTCATTCTCTCAGCAAACAACCGCTTGGTGTCATTCAGGATTTTCTTGCACTCATTACGAGCAGACGTGAATAGGCGCCTATTGTGGTCCGATGCATGTCTCCGAAATAGTCGAAAGTAGTGGTTTCTGTGGGCAATGGCGGACGAACAGGCAGGAGAAAACCAAGGGGAGGAATGAGATTTGAGACGAAACTTCCTGGTAGGTATGAAGGCATCAATGCCAGCTTTCACCCAGGAAGAAATCTCAGAGGCGCAGTCATCAACTGGACGATCGAACACTTTTTCCCAAGGAGCGTCACATAGAAAATCGCGAAAGGCGTCCCAGTCAGCTCTTTGGTAGTAGTAGTAGTAGTAGTAGTAGTAGGTTCTATAGGTAGGAGGCTCCTGGGGGGAGTGAGAGTGGTGAGAAATATTAAGAAAGACAACAGCATGATCGGAGTTGGCGAGAGGGCAAAGCTGCGAAATTTGGCAGGAGTCAGGTGCAAAGGTAAAGCATATATCTAGTAGAGAGGCATGTCCTGAGAGAAGGCTGGGAAAGAGTGTGAGGAAGTCCACTACTTTCGTAAGGGATTGGGAAATGGCAAAGTTCATGGCGTGGATGCCAGCTGAACCAGTAACAGAGTCTTTAAGCCACTCAGCATTATGGGCGTTAAAGTCTCCGAATACAAATATGTGAGCAAATGGGTGGGAGGAAGTAGCCTTATCTATATTGTCAGAAATGCTGTCTAGAAGGGAGCAGTCGGGAAAGAAGGGGGAAAGGTAAAGGAAGAAAAGGTAGTTAACCGAACTGAGAATTGACAGACGGAGACATATATATTGGTGGTCAGAGGATTCGAGTGATGTCACCCTAGCTACAGGGAGGTGTTCACTAAAGTAGACCCCCAGCCCTGCATATGGACAGTGGAATCCTTCCTTAAGAGGGAAAGAAAGCCAGGGATCAAGAAGTCAGAGGAGGGAATTGATGGATTTAGATTAGTCTCACAGAGCGCTAGGATATCAGGAAGGAAAGCTTCTACACTACAAAGGTTAGTACGAATGCCCCGAATATTAGTAAAAGAAACGTTAAGTTTGGTGATTTGAGTTTGACTGGTTTAGAATTTTTTGTGATTTTGTTTTTCATATAAAGTTTTGTTGGTAGGGAGGGACCTTGAGTAGAGGATGCAGGAGTTATTATCCACGATATGCGCTGGTAGGGATACTGGCTCGAGCTGCAGCAAAGTGTGGCCACGGAGTTGCCCACCGAAAGCGCTTGCATTGACACATATCCATGCGTGACATGGCACTACAAGTACTCCGATATTATGCAACTGTTGATTAGAGCAGCCGCTCTTGACGCTACGCAAAAGTTAGGGCTCCTGATTACCAGTCAGAAGCAACAACCCTCACAATGAAGAGACGTTTTCACCAACCACACACATCGCAGGAAAATCACGGAAGCAAAAATACTAATGTTGTATCTGTTTGTACTACTTTTCTTAGTTAATGTATTTGTATAACTATATTTCGTCTTTGTATCTTTATTTCTGACCCCTGATCAGACCACAACAAAAATGTATTGTTAGTTATTTTACTATACGGATTGTTCCTGTTTGTCTATATTCCTGAGAGAAGGTATTGTAATTATCTACATTATTTGCATTGTTCGGACTCTGGTCTTCATTTTTGTTGTCATATTCACGACATTTCGACCATTGTACTCTCCCACCTTCTTCAGGATCTGCCTATATTTTTGAGATTAGGTATTGTAATTATTTACACTATTTACATTATTTAGACTGTTGTCCTCATTTTTGTTGTCATATTCACGACATTTCGGCCGTTGTACGCTCTCACCTTTCTTCAGGATCTGTCTATATTTCTGAGATTAGCTATTCTGAATATTTGCACTATTTATATTGTTTGGACTGTTGTCCTCATCTTTGTTACCATATTCACAACTTTTCGGTCGTTATATACTCTCGCCTTCTTCAGGATCTGTCTATATGTTTGAGATATGATGTTATAATTATTTGCACTATTTACGTTGATCGGACTGTTTTTCTCATCGTTTTCAAACGTTGTGAATATGGCAGCAGAGATGAGGCAAACAGATGTATTGTTGGTAGTTTTAATGTAAATATGCATTTTTATACTTTCCTAATCTTTGCGAGTTCAGTATTTTCCCACAGCTGGTTCCCTAACGGACGCTTAGTACCCGTGATCAGGAAGGACCTGAGAACAACAGCAGTTAAGAAATGGTTCCACGCTCTTCAAATTGGGGAGAAAGTGACTGTTGGTCGGGCGGAAACGCAACAGTATACTTACCTTGTGTTGCTGGTGCTTCTATTGTGACACTGGTCATATGACAGGATTACCACGTGATCTCTGAACTTACATAAAAAGAGAGGAAATCTATCTCACTTTTCATAAATATTACCTTCCATGTTATCAGACTGCTAAGTATGATAACATGGAAGAGACATCGGTGTGATAGTCAAAAAAAAAAAAATTACCCATTAATGATTCAAATTTATAGAATAGATCATTAATGAGAATGTTGCAGTACATAATGGCTGGCTACTTGTACCCATGGATGCCTATTTACTAGGGCGGCTAGATCATCTTCACACATCTGTACCTGAGCAAACACCTGGTAAGGTACATTTGTGTTTGTTCAACACCCACAGAGTCTACCTGAGTTTTATATTGCAACTATGGTGAGATGACCTTAGTTACAGTTTCTGGAAGACAGTGCTTTATCTAGTGTGAACAACAGTCTGAAAAAGGCCAGGACGCTAAAACCCTCGGTCACATTGACTTGTGACTTAAGACCATCGACGGCTCCCGGAGGGTACCATCTACCCCATTTAAATCACGAGACATGGGTGGTATGGTTTTTTAGGCACTCTGGAAAGATACACGCTGGGATTGCCTTCTCCAGATCGATAACATCAAGAACTCACCCTCCGACCATGGTTAGAAAGCAAACGATCCAACCAGTCGGCCAAACTGCTATAATCTATTTCGCAACTTAAGGTATTGCTTTTTTGTTTTTTGTTTTTTGTTTGTGTTGGGACGCCCGCGCCTATTCGGCTATAATGGACTATTCCATTACTATGTAAAGTAATGGTGGCATCTACGTAGGAGAGTGTGCCGCGCATCCTTTTTTGACTTATTGAAAGTTGGATTATTATTAAACGTATTTTTGTTACCCGGAGTTTTGTGAATTGTGGGTGCCTGTTCTGTTACTTGTTTTGGTTCTGTCTTCGTCGCGCGTGGCGCATTTGTGATCTTTTGTGTTAAAGTTTTGTGTTTGTGAGTGGGGGGCGGGTCAATGGTGGCTTTGTCTTCCCAACCGTCTTCTTCTGCTGTGGGCGTGCCGGCGGTGGCTCCTTCACCGTCGGTATGGAGGGGTGCCCCTGTGGAGAAGGATGCCAGCTGCTGCCTGCAGATGCGGGAGGGGTATAAGGACTGCGTCAAGGAGAATGAATTGGTGGCGGTGCCGGAGGTAGTTGATGTGGTGGCGGGGAGGACGGTCTCCCTGCTGACAGCTGATGAAAAAACACGAGAGTTTGTTGCTGTCAGTGGGGAGAGCATGGAGGAGGCCCTGGGGGCCCTGAATGTTGTCCTTTGTGTGCTAGCAGGAGGGTCCCGTGCAGTGTGGGACATCTTGCTGGGCTCGGAGGGTGAAGCGGGGGATCTGGCGAGAAGTGTCTTGGCGGCAGGGGGTATTCGGTTTCAAACCGAGTACCTTGGTGCGAGAGGGGCCAAAGTAGCAATACATGGGGTACCGGTGGACATTTCCTGCGACCACGTGGGAGCGTTTTTTGCTACTTTCGGTGCAGTTGAGGAGGTGGCACGCGTGGCCGGCGGGGCGGGTGTGGCCACGGGGGATGTCTGTGTCAGCGTGGCTGTGGACCGCGAGAGTTTTCTCAAGGTCCCAGACATTTTGTTATGCGGAGGAAGGAAACTGTTTGTGGTGGTGGGGGGAGGGAAGCCGCATTGCTGGGCGTTTGGTCTGGCCGGACACACATTCAAAATGTGTGTCCGAGAAGGAAACCAGAAGAAAAGCAGGTGACACCGGAAACACCGTCGGTGTCAAAAACAACAGGTTCCCCGGACCAAAAATCCGAATCTAAAAGCGGTGAATGGACGGAGGTGGTTAGGAGGGGGAAGAAAGTTTCTTCCCCTCCGCCGCAACATGAAAAATCACCATCCCCCGAAAAGAAGAAGCCTCGTAAGGAGGCAAAGCAACAACAACAGCAGCAGGAGTTTCGACAGCAACAACAACCACAACAACAACAACAACACAATGAACCGCAGAAGCAGGGGCAGCAGCCGGAAAACCAACAGCAACCAAGAGACTCACTATGTTTGCAAGGTCGATGCCTGTGTGCTGTCTAACGACTTTGTCGTCTATTCAGCATATGGGAACCGGCTGGCCAGAGGAGTTTCTTTGCTGGTCAAGCGTACCCTGGACGCGAAGGTGGATCTTGTCCATGTCGGTGCCGAGGGCCGGCTGATCGTGGCCGATATTGCAGTGAAAAGCAATGCGTTTTGACTGGTTGCGGTTTATGCGCCCAACGACCAGGAGGAGCGCGTCTCGTATTTTCGGCGGTTGGAGCCCTTCCTGGTGGATTCAACGCGACTCGTCTTAGTGGGGGACGGGAATGCCATCCTGGACCCCAAGTTGGATAGAGGGTGGGGAGCTAGAGGGAAGGCACGTGATCGTAGCTTGGTCGATCTGATCGAGGACTTCGGTCTAGTCGATAGATACCGGGCCGATCACAAGGGCGGGAGAATGTGGACGTGGGCTAATAGTTGGCCTTCTACCAAAGTGGCTAGCTACCTTGATAGAATGTTAGTTCGTGAAGCCGAGCTAGATTTCTTAGATAGTCCCACGTTCCACTGGCTAGGTTACTCGGACCACAAACTCGTTTGTGCCCGGGTAAATTTAGAAAATAGGGTTAGACTGGCTGGTTACTGGAAGTTCAACGTGTCCTTACTGGACAGGCGGGACTTCCGGCGCCAGCTAATTAACTTAGTGCAGCGGGCGTTAACTGTGGGAGTCATCGGGAATAAGTGGTGGGAGAACCTTAAGAATAGTATTAGGTCTTTCACCACCCAGTTCAGCAAACGGCTCAAACTAGATAAGGCTGACAAGGTGAAGACACTTAGAGCTAATTACTCCTGGGCGGTGGCTAGTGGGGATCCCCTAGAGATAGCCATAGCTAAGGAGGTCGTGGAACGGTCGAATAGCGATCGTTACATGGGCCAGGTAGTTAGACATAAGTTAAGCAAGATGTCTTCCGAAGCTGTGAACATGGGCGCAGAACTGCGCAAGGAAGAAATTCGCCGCGAAGGCGACCGGTACATTCGAGAGGTTCGCAACCCGGAAGGACACACTCTGCGGTCGACTGACGACATGTGCGAGGCGTTTCGACGGCATTTCGAGATCCTGTTTACCAAGGAGCCTGGTCTCCGTGATGAGGAGTTTCGTAGCTATTTGGCTGACTTCTTTTGCCGGCTGATGCAGCTAGCTGCGAGGGAGAGATTACGGAAGGCGAAGTCTACGCGGCGTTGAAGAAGGTCGGCAGAGGCAAATCGCCGGGTCTCGATGGTTTGCCCTATGAATTGTACTTGAGGCTGTCGCACATCTTTGTCCCGATTTTGACTGTCGTGTTCAACAACTGGTTCCGGCAGGGGTCCATCCCCAACCGGTTCACCAGGGGTGTGATCACGCTGTTGAGAAACGGCAAGGATGTGGAGAGGGAGCTAGAGGGTTACCGGCCCATAACTCTGCTAAACACAGAGTTAAAGATTTTGGCCAAGATCTTGCAAAATCGTTTGCAATTAGTTGCCGAGTCTCTGTTGGGACCTGAGCAGACTTGTGCTGTGAAGGGCCGAACAATTCAGAGCAACCTGCATCTGATACGCACGATCATAGAGGGGATAAAAGACGACGAAGAAGCCGCGCTGATCCATTTAGATCAGTCCAAGGCATTTGATAGGGTTGACCATCGTTACCTGGCGGCTGTCCTGCAGGCAGCTGGACTCGAAACCAACTTCCGCCGCTGGATTAGCCTCCTGTATCAATCCCCGACGGCTGTGGTACAGGTGAACGGAAAGTTGTCGGGCGTTCTGGCGCTGTCTAGGTAGGTCCAACAGGGTTGTCCCCTGTCGCCTCTACTCTATGCTTTGGCGTTGGAGCCCCTCCTTCGCCGTCTAAGGGACAGGGTGTGCAGTCCGGCCCTACGTGGAATCGCTGTCCCTGGTGGTGCTCGAGCCAGGGTTTCCGCGTACGCCGATGACGTCACTACTTTCGTGTCCTCCCGGAGTGACATCGAGGTGGTACAGAAGGCGCTTGAACGGTACGAACAGGTGACAGGGGCCAAGATTAACCGCAGCAAGTCGTCCGGCTTGCGGTTAGGCGCCTGGAAGGGTGTTACCCTCCCGGGGCCCTTCGACTGGACGGACGGCCCGGTCTGCATTCTTGGAATGTGGTTCGGGCCCGACCTACAGTTGGAGAAAAATTGGTCTGAAGTACTGGCAAAGGTAGGCGCGTCGGCCAAGATTTGGCGCCGAAGGAATTTGTCCTTAAAGGGTATGGCTGAGGCGTGTGCTACATACGTCTTTCCCATTATCCTTTACCAGTTGTCAGTACTTCCACTTTGTAAACGGCATAGGAAGGCGATCGAGCGTTTGCTATTCTCCATTCTGTGGAGAGGACGCAAACACTATGTCGACAAACGTTTCTGTTACTAACATCCGTGTCATGGGGGTCTGGGAATGCCATACCTGATGGGCCATAAGGTTGCGTCAATGTTGGTTTTTCTCAAGCGAGCGATTTCCGAAGACTCATTGCTTAGGTGGATAGTGAGGGACATGTTCCCTAGCCTTACTATCACTCCCCACATCTCGAGGCGGTGCCGTAAGCCTCGAGAGAGATCGAGTTTTCTCCTCGAATGTCTGGCGGCCCTGCGGGCCATTCCACGATCCAGTGACCTTTCACGGCCTAGGAGAGTCTTCTATCGTGGGTTAGTGGAGGGCGTCGCCAAGGATCCATTACGTGATGTGCTGCGCTTGTCGGAGGATGAGTTTCGCTCGTTCTGGTCTTGGGCGCCAGGTAGTGATTATCTCAGCAACTCTGAGTTTTCGCTCACCTGGCGATTAGCTCGGAATCGCTTGCCTCTCAATGACAAGGCCTTCATATGGGGCCTGGCGGATTTGCCAGATTGTGAACGCTGCAACCTTGGCTTGGAAGAAACGGCTTCGCACGCCTTCTACCATTGTTCGCGGGTTCGCCCTCTATGGGACCGGGCCGGCGCCGCGAGAGCTTGTGCTCATTGATCGTGCATTCGCCTGCGACAATGTGTCGCCCCCGTTCTCTGGGATGAAGCGTATGGTGTTTCTGTCGCTGCTAGCCACGGCTCGAATGGTGATTTGGACGACGCGAATGGAGGAAGTCTTGCGAGGTCAGCGTCTTTCACATCAGGATCTGATCTGCTATTTTGAGCTGATGCTCAAAATAAAGATTAGAACTGATTGGAAACGTTTGACTTCGACAGACTTCAGCAAAAGGTGGGTATATGTAGCAAGTCTGGTTTGCCTGAACGGGGCTAGTCTTGATTTTCTCTTTTAGATCTGCTGGTTACATCGGGGTGGATTCCTCTGGAACCCTCCCCTGGTTAAGCTAGTTCTTTTTTTGTGTACCTAGTTAAAATGAATGAATGTGTTCCTGGCCTGTACCCGGCTTTCTCTTTTGTTATGATCCATGTCGAGATTCCCAACCTCCCCAGTTTGTTTTGGTCTCCTTTTCTCTCGGCTGGTTCAGCCTTTTATTGTCCCATTCCGCTAATTTTTTACCCCCCTCCCCACTCCCTTAGCGAGCCACTCTGTTTTTTCTGGGATGGACGGTTCTTACTAACATTGATTATTATTTTAGTTAAAAAATTTGTTGTATTTTCAGTTAATTTTTGGGTTCATTCCCCTCCCATCATTTCATTTTTCATTAAATATTTTATAATATTGTACATTATCTTGTACATTTATTTTATATTGTATATAAATACATTTTTATTGTCATGGGTTAATTTCTCCCACTTTTTAGGTGTCCCTTGTAAGTTTCTGGCATTGTGGTGTACGAAGGATTGGGAGTAGATGGATGGGTTCTTTTGGTGACTGTGCAAATTGTAACGAGTGAATGGGTCGTGATAGTGTTTAGCTAGGTATAGGATAGTTAAGTGAGAATCAACCTCTCCCCTTCCCCTTTTAGGCCTTGTGCTATAATTTTGTATTTTATACAAAATAAATACAGTGTGCCGAGCAGCCGATCGACAAGTCAGTCGTAGACTTCCGGTGACGACCCGGAAGTACCCATTGCTCATACTACGTCTTACGACGGTTGAGACGATTAACCCTTATTCTTGTATTGGATACTAATAACCTTTGTAAATACTATTTTCACGGAATACAACAATTAACCTATTCCTGTTGTTGAGTTATTTATTCTTACTCACGACATAACAGTTTGTTTTTTGTTTGTTTTGTTTTTATTTACTTTTGGCTCTCAGCCTGACTAGTGTTAGTGTCTCTATTCGTTTAAAAGATTGGGGTCATTTCCTTGGCATTATGTACTGCGACATTCTCATTAATGAGCTATTCTATAAATTTGAATCATTAATGGGTAATTTTTTGTTTTTTTTGACTATCACACCGGTGTCTCTTATTGACCTAATTCGCATCTTAAATTCCACCCATGCTTCATTGTCATTGGCCTGTTTACTACAACAGCTTAAAATAGTCGGAGATGAGACGGGTATAGTAGTGAAATAATGCAGCCTTTACCTGTTTGTTTTTTTTTCACACCGATGTAAACGAGAATCAAGAACACATCGTTTCAATGAATCTGTCCAGTCAATCACATCCTGACCGAGGACCGATGTTGTATGCTTCTTCTTCTTCTATGTGCCCTGTCCCTTCAGGACGTAGGCGATCATGGATCTCCACGTCTCCCTATCCCTTCTGGCTCTTAGTATGTTTGCTCCTGTTACTCCTGGCAACCCCCGTTCCGTCATCCACCTGATCAGACCCTGCAAATATGTTATCCGCTGCCTTCCTCTGTCTCTCCTTCCTTCTATCTGTCCAGTCAGTATCAGGTTCTCCAGGCTCTCCTTCCTCATTGCATGTCCCAGGAACTTCAGTTGTCTCTTCCTGATGCTCAGCATCAATTTCCTTTTTGTTGCCATTCTTTCTAACACTTCGTCGTTGCTTGTATGCTCAGTCCACGATATCCGTAGCATCCTTCTGTAGAACCGCATTTCGGCCGCTTCCAGTTTTGTCCTCATTTTCGATGATATTGTCCAGCATTCACAGCCGTATTGAAGAACTGACATCACGTAGCAGTCTAGCACTCTTTTCTTCGTTTCTATTGAGATTTTCCTGTGTGTTAGTATTTTGCTCATCTTCTGGAACGCGTCCTTTGCCATGCCAATTCGCCTTCGGATCTCCGTGTCGCACTTTCCATCCCCTGTTAGAACACTTCCTAGGTACTTAAATTCCTGAACTTGTTTGATTCTGTTATCCCCCACCTGTATTTGGCATTTTGGGTTGTATCTTTTGCTGGTGACCATGCATTCAGTTTTCTTAAAGTTTATTTGTAGTCCCTTCTTGTCACTCTTCACTGCTACTTTCTGTATGAGATCTTGCAGTTTCCTTTCCGTGTCCGCAATCAGTACTGTATCGTCCGCGTATCTTATGTTGTTCAGTTTGTGGCCTCCAATAACAAATCCTAGTGTGTCATCTAGGGTCCTCAAAATATTCTCGCTGTATAGTTTGAACAAATCCGGTGAAAAGACACATCCTTGTCTTACGCCTTTTTCTATCTTTGTGTATCTACTGAGGTCGTTACCTGTCCGTATGCAGGCCGTTTGCTGCCAGTAGAGATTCTTGATTATTCTTATGTTGTATGCTTACATGCCATAAAATATGGTGATTTACTGGAATCGCATTTTCTCAACAAAGCCACCAACCAGAAGCTTAGCTGTCGGAGTTAGTTTATCGCCTTACCCTTCACTAATGTCCAATTGGAAAATAATTTTTAATGCATTCTTGTAATAAAATAATTTCTAATAAATTTCTTGTAAAATAATTTTAATGCATTCTTATAGTAAATTAATTTTCAGCTAATTTTATACATCCAAATATTTTTCCAAGCATTCATATATTAATATTCAGCTCTTTCACAACACCTTTAGACGCCATTTTTTGAATAGACTTGTCACAGGTGATAAGAAGTACCATCTTGCCAAATCCTGCATATTCTCAATTGGAATAGATAGACTAAACTATTGCCCGGTTCACACTCCACCCACGTCTATTGAACAGGTGTAGAGGCTCATCCCTTGTTCCCTGTTTAGGATGTGGTTTCCGGCTTTCTATTTTCCCATCTTTTCATTCTTACGTAGCCCCCTGCGCTTCAGTGGCATTACCGCCTTGCTTGGGGTGATATGATTAAAAAAAAAATGCCATACGTAATAAACACTTTAGCAGTTAGGTCTCTTTCGGTCCATGACTGACTAGGCAGAAGTTTTGTTTTTTTTCAGAAGTACGTTGCTAATGTTTTTTGCGGTAGACTGGTTGCCAACCAAAGCTATAGAACCTAGTCTCTTCTGTTATTCAACCCATAGCGGGGGGAACAAATAAAAATGTCAGTAAAGTGTTATGCTTGATAGACGCTTTGGTGATCATGTCTCTTTCGATTCTTGACTCAATAGGCAGAAGATTTTCCTACAGTAGAGTGCCATTTCATTCTGCAGTAGAATGGTTACTAACCAAAGCTATAGAACCTAGTCTCTTCTGTTAT
>JBBBDQ010002119.1:180000-200000 GCA_037127315.1 Ascarosepion bandense | reverse complement strand
GGTATCGATATCAAACAAGTTTTTTTCGTCGTAAACTGAATTTTGAAGGCTAAATAAGTCCTCTGAGTCAATGGTATCATGGGTGATACTAAGAACTACAATTATACCTACTTAAAGCCAAACCCGAATCAAAAACTAAAATAAAAGGGCTGAAAAAATACAGGCATACAGGCAGGTAAACAGACACACACATAAACATCTTGCCTTTTATATATATATATATATATATATTATCGATTTTCTGCACTATTGTAAAAACTGCAACCATGAAACTTCTGAATATCGTTTTTTATGTCTTTTTCTATGAGTGTATCAAATTTGATTAAAATCGGATCACTCCTTCTATAACCCGATTTTTTCGATTATCGATTTTCGATATTTATCGGGGGTACCTCGGCACAAAACCGGGCTAAGAACACTCGCAGACGCTTATAGTACAACTGTGTAAATTTTCAAGAAAATCGGTTCAGCCGTTTCAGAGTCTATAAGTAACGGACGCACACACACAGAGACAAAGTTACACACACACACACACACACACACACACACACACACAGATAAAGTTCCATTTATAAATAAGTTTAGATTCATTAGTAAGTGCCGCCATGAGGCGAAATTTGTGAACATTTAAAATTTAAATTCTAAATTCAGTTTTTAGGAGAGAAAATATAAATTAAATTGTTTTGATTGATTGGTTAATTAATTAAATTTTTAAATAGTAAACTTGAACCCCTCTACCTCCCTCTTCCTTTCTCCTCCGGCTTTCTCTCTTCCAATCTTTTCACTCTTCTCTTTATTTTTTCCAATTGGAGTGGATAGTCTAAACTATCGCCCGGTTCATACTCCACCCACGTCTATTGAACAGGCAAAGAGGTTCATCCCTTGTTCCCTGTTTAGGATGTGGTTTCCGGCTTTCTCTCTTCCAATCTTTTCACTCTTCTCTTTATTTTTCCCAATTGGAGTAAATAGACTGAACTATCGCCCGGTTCATACTCCATCCACATCTATTGAACAGGTGAAGAGGCTCATCCCTTGTTCCTTGTCTAGGATGTGGTTTCCGGCTTTCTCTTTTCCAATCTTTTCACTCTTACGTAGCCCCCTGCACATCAGTGGCATTACCTCCTTGCTCGGGGTGATAGGATTAAAAAAAAAACATCTACCTTCTAGTTTTCCCTTCATCTTTGTTGATATTGTCCATCATTCACTGCCATATTGAAAAAGTGACGTCACGTAACAATCCAGTTCTCTCTTCTTTATTTCTAGTGAAAATTTCCTGTGTCTTAATACGTTGCTCAGCTTGTGGAACGCGTCCTTCGCCATGCCATTCGCCTTTGAATCTCTGTGTCGCACTTTCTGTCTTCAGTTAGAACACCTCCCAGATATTTAAATTTTCGTACCTGCTTGGTTTTAACATTCTTCACCTGTATTTGGCACTTCTGGACAATATCATCGAAAATGAGGACAAAACTGGAAGCGGCCGAAATGTGGTTCTATAGAAGGATGCTACGGATATCGTGGACTGAGCATACAAGCAACGACGAAGTGTTAGAAAGAATGGCAACAAAAAGGAAATTGATGCTGAGCATCAGGAAGAGACAACTGAAGTTCCTGGGACATGCAATGAGGAAGGAGAGCCTGGAGAACCTGATACTGACTGGACAGATAGAAGGAAGGAGAGATAGACGAAGGCAGCGGATAACATATTTGCAGGGTCTGATCAGGTGGATGACGGAACGGGGGTTGCCAGGAGTAACAGGAGCAAACATACTAAGAGCCACAAGAGATAGGGAGACGTGGAGAACCATGATCGCCTACGCCTTGAAGGGACAGGGCACATAGAAGAAAAAGAAGAAGATTTGCTGATGACCATGCATTCGGTTTTCTTGCAGTTTCTTTGTAGTCCTTTCTTGTCACTCTCTTCGGCTATCTTCCGTAGGAGGTCCTGCAGTTTCCTTTCCGTGTCTGCAATCGCACCTTACTAGCGTGTAAAGGGCGCTCTTGAACTTCATTAGGATTTGTGTCTTCCCAGTAACGGTAGTTCTGCTTATTCACGTAACCTGTGAGATGAAAATGGGCCTCATCTGACATCCATAACTTGCTTAGAAATTCATCTTATTTCATGGTTACGGAAATGGCCACTTTTTCGCAGTGCTGCCACTTGGTCATGTCTTCCAATAATCACTTCAAAAATTCTCGTTTTTTGGGGTCACCCTGTATATACCGAAATGTTCAATAGAAGAAAATGTTCGCATAGAACTTACGGTTACATTTCGCCATTTCAACTGTAAAATGATGAGATGTTGCAGCCAATCTTGTACTGCGCTTTAATTCATTAAATCTAGCTTCCGCTATGGATTCTTAAGACTATGCAAAGGATTCGGAAACAGATGAATCTAATGGTGATTTCGAAGCTGTTTGGAACGATCTCCAGTCTGCCTTCAGTCTGTTTATCTTAAACTCAGCTAGCTACAATTCTTTTTTTATGTGCCCTGTGCCTTTAAGACGTAGGCGATCATAGCCCTCCACATTTTCTGTCCCTTTTATTTTTATCGTTTCACCCCAAGCAAGGTGGTAACGCTACTGATGAGCAGGAGGCTACATAAGACTAAAAGTTTAGACAAGAGGAGATGGAACAGAAAGACGAACCAGTTACAGGGGGTGTCAGAGAGAAGGCAAGAGAAGGATGGTGTAAACAAATAGTCAATCAGTTAAGTGCTTTACGTGAAACATGCTGTGAGCGATCATGTCTCGAAAGAGACATGATTGACTGGGTAGAAGATTATCCCGCAGTAGTGTGCCATTGCTTTCTGCGGTAGACTGGTTGCCAGACAAGGATATAAAACCCAGTCGGTCCTATTATTTAACCCATAACTGGAGGGAAGAGACGGATTAATACCTTTCCCAAGGTGCGTAAGTGCATGCAAGGAATTCAACCGGAATTCGAACTCGGCACTACGATCTCTTGTTCCGAGTCGATATCCACTGCACTAAAACGCACATCCAAATAAACAGACTGCTCTTGGAAGCTTGATCCGTACTAAAATGTCGCAAAGGTGACACCCTATTGTCAGCCTAAATAAAGGTCGGCCAGAATCAGTATGTATGCTTCTAGGAAAAGATTCATGGACAGGAATTACATGCCTGGAAACGGTTAGGTGCCGACCTTCTCCAAACAAAGAACTCTTAGAAATATTTTGCCAGCAATTCATGATTAAACCAATACTTGTTTGTCCACACAATAATTTATTGGTTAACTCAACAGATCTTACCGCCAATCGGCCCGTCACCCACTTGTTTTATTCTCTCTCTCTTTCACTCTCTCTCTCTCTCTCTTTATGTTCCTTAATCTTCATCCCAAACACTGTTTTCTCCGCCATATTCTTCTGCCCCTCTCTCTCTCCTCTCTCTCTCTCTCTCTCTCTCTCTCTCTCTCTGTGTTCCTTGATCTTCCTTCCAAACACTGTTTTCTCTGCCATATTCTTCTGCCCCTCTCTCTCTCTCTCTTCTCTCTCTCTCTTCTCTCTCTCTCTCTCTCTCTCTGTGTTCCTTAATCTTCCTTCCAAACACTGTTTTCTCTGCCATATTATTCTGCCCCTCTCTCTCTCTGTTCCTTAATCTTCCTTCCAAACACTGTTTTCTCCGCCATATTCTTCTGCCCCTCTCTCTCTCTCTATTCTCTCTCTCTCTCTGTTCCTTAATCTTCCTTCCAAACACTGTTTTCTCCGCCATATTTTTCTGCCCCTCTCTCTTCTCTTCTCTCTCTCTCTCTCTCTCTCTGTTCCTTAATCTTCCTTCCAAACACTGTTTTCTCCACCATATTTTTCTGCCCCTCTCTCTTCTCTTCTCTTCTCTCTCTCTCTCTCTCTCTGTTCCTTAATCTTCCTTCCAAACACTGTTTTCTCCGCCATATTTTTCTGCCCCTCTCTCTTCTCTTCTCTCTCTCTCTCTGTTCCTTAATCTTCCTTCCAAACACTGTTTTCTCCACCATATTCTTCTGCCTCTTGCTTCCCACCCCCCTCTCTCTCTCTTTTATTGGTCTAACATTTCTGTTTTTTCTTTCTTTTTACTTTCTTTCCTTATCTCTTACTTAATATTATTGCTTTTTGTCAGAACATCTTCTGAAGACAAAATCAGGTTTAATGTTTAGTTACTTTTTACTGTTTTTTATTTATTTATTTTATTTTTTATTTTTTTATTTTTTTTTTATTTTTTTATTTTTTTTGTTGCCTCGGACATTTTTCAAATTACCGCTATTGGATCAATTTATGACTAATTGGTAGAGCGGGGGAACAATAAATAAATAAATAACGATACGGGACCATGGGATTTCGACTTTCGACATTTTTTTTTCTGCCTATGTTATTTATGACCTGCGGTTTGTGTTCTTCGGTTCATTATTGTTGCCACTGTTTCGAGTGACTGGGATCTAAACTACCATCTTCAGCTCCTTTCCATCTTCATCATTTTTATCTTCTGCATATTCGTCGACATCTTGATCCCCGTCTTTCGGATCGTCTCCGTCGTCATCATGTTCCTTAATCTTCTTTCTTATCTCCGTCATATTCTTCATCCACTTCTGTTTCAGTCTCGCAATCTTCTTCTTCATCTACTTCTTCTTCTTTTTCTTCTTCTTCTTCTTTTTCTTCACATCCTTTTCTTTCTTCTTCATCTTCTTTTTGTCTTAACCGACTATATCTTCTTATTTCCTCTCCTTTGCCTTTTCATATGCTTTACCTTCTTCTTCGTGTCTTTCCTCTCCCTCTTTTGTCATCTTTCTCTCATTCTTTTTCACGATCTTTTCCTTCTTACTTTTTCTTTCTCCTTTTTTTTTTTTTCTTCATTTTATTCTTCATATCCTTTCTTAGTGTAGTTTGTGGTGCAGTGGATATCGGCCCGGAACAAAAAATCGGAAATTTGAACTCAAATTTCATAAGAATTCATTCCATTCACTTACGCGCAAATACCCTTGGGAAAGGTATTAATCCGTCTCTTCTCCCTTCAGCTATCGGTTAAATAGCAGAACGGGTTAGGTTCTATAGCCTTGGTTGGCAACCAGTCTACTGCAGAAAATAATGGCAACCTACTGTGAGAAAATCTTCAGTGATATCTCTTTCGAGACATTATCGTCCAACCGTTAACTAACTGACTGAATATAATTGTTGAAAACGCAAGTAATGCTTCTGCTGGGCATAAAATGGGGAATCGGTTTTCTATTGTTATGAAGTAATAAACTGATCCTCCATTAATTAGTATTTATTAATATAATAATATTATGTAATCCATCGCTTTTCCCTCCAGCCATGAGTTAAATAGCTGCCTGGTCAGTCATGTCCCTTTCGAGACATGATTGTCCAAGCACGTAATTCGTATGACACTTAACTGACTGAATGAATATGATAGTTGAAAACTTAATTAAAACTTCTGCTGGGCATAAAGTGGGGAATCAGTTTTATATTGTTATGAAGTTGTAAACAGACCCCGCACTAATTAGTACTTATTAATGTAACAATATAATATAATCTAATGTTTCTCCCTCTTGCTATGGGCTAAATATCAGGACGGATTGGGTTCTATAGCTTTGGTTGGCAACCAGTCTACCGCAGAAAGTAATGGCGACCTACCGCGTGAAAATATTCTGCCCAGACTGTCATGTGCCTTTCGAGACATGATCGCGCAAACGTGAATCACGTATGGTACTTAAATGAGTTATCCTTTCATATTATTTACCTTTTTCCTCACTTTTCATCTTCATCTTCTTTTTTGTCTTCTTTTTCACTATCTTAATCATGTTCTTCTCCCTTTTCTTCATTTCCTTCTTTTCGCCATCTTAGATCTTCTTTTCATCTTCACCTCCTGTATCTTCGTCATCATCATCTTTTTCTTCTTCTTCAGTCATCATCATCATCATCACCATCATTTTCATCCTAAGCTTCATCCTCATATTATATATCTTTCTCATTCAGTTTCCTCTCCATCTCCATCATATATTATTTTCATTTTCCGTCTCTTCCTTTCTTCCAAACATCACTTTCTTCTTCTTCTTCTTCTTCTTCTTCTTCTTCTTCTTCTTCTTCTTCTTCTTTCCTTACCTCCCTCTTTCCATCTTTCTTTTTCTTTCCTTCCTTACTTCATCCTTCCTTCCTTCTTTATTTCCTTACCACACTCCTTCCTTCCTTCTAAACGCTGCATTTTTTGTGCTTTATGTTCCTGCCATCCTTTCAAACAATGCCTACTTCTTTTTCCTTCCTTCCTTCCTTCCTTCCTTTTCTTCTTTTTCTTTCCTTCCTTACATCGCCCTTCCTTCCTTCCTTCCTTCCTTCCTTCCTTCCTTCCTTCCTTCCTTCTAAACACTGCTTTCTTCTCGTGCTTTCTCCACTCGCCATCTTTCCCAACAACACCTACTTCATTTTCCTTCCTTCCTTCCTTCCTTTTCTTCTTTTTCTTTCTTTCCTTACATCGCCCTTCCTTCCTTCCTTCCTTCCTTCCTTCCTTCCTTCCTTCCTTCCTTCTAAACACTGCTTTCTTCTCGTGCTTTCTCCACTCGCCATCTTTCCCAACAACACCTACTTCCTTCCTTCCTTCCTTCCTTCCTTCCTTCCTTCCTTCCTTTTCTTCTTTTTCTTTCCTTCCTTACATCGCACTTCCTTCCTTCCTTCCTTCCTTCCTTCCTTCCTTCCTTCCTTCCTTCTAAACACTGCTTTCTTCTCGTGCTTTCTCCACTCGCCATCTTTCCCAACAACACCTACTTCATTTTCCTTCCTTCCTTCCTTCCTTTTCTTCTTTCTTTCTTTACCTCTCTCCATCCGTCCTTCTAAAAACTGCTTTCTTCTCGTGCTTTCTCCACTCGCCATCTTTCCCAACAACACCTACTTCCTTCCTTCCTTCCTTCCTTCCTTCCTTCCTTCCTTCCTTCCTTTTCTTCTTTTTCTTTCCTTCCTTACATCGCCCTTCCTTCCTTCCTTCCTTCCTTCCTTCCTTCCTTCCTTTCTTCTAAACACTGCTTTCTTCTCGTGCTTTCTCCACTCGCCATCTTTCCCAACAACACCTACTTCATTTTCCTTCCTTCCTTCCTTCCTTCCTTTTCTTCTTTCTTTCTTTACCTCTCTCCATCCGTCCTTCTAAAAACTGCTTTCTTCTCGTGCTTTCTCCACTCGCCATCTTTCCCAACAACACCTACTTCCTTCCTTCCTTCCTTCCTTCCTTCCTTCCTTCCTTCCTTCCTTTCCTTCCTTCCTTCCTTCCTCTTTTTCTTTCCTTCCTTACATCGCCCTTCCTTCCTTCCTTCCTTCCTTCCTTCCTTCCTTCCTTCCTTCCTTCCTTCCTTCCTAAACACTGCTTTCTTCTCGTGCTTTCTCCACTCGCCATCTTTCCCAACAACACCTACTTCATTTTCCTTCCTTCCTTCCTTCCTTCCTTCCTTCCTTCCTTCCTTCCTTCCTTCCTTCCTTCCTTCCTTTCAAAATCTGCCTTTTTCTTCCTTTTTACTTACTTCTTTTTCTTCCTTCCAAATACTGCTTCTTCCGCTTTCTTTTTTTTCTTCTTTCTCGTTCGAGCTTTCTATTCAAACACTAACTCCGCCTCTCCACTCCTGCTTCTTCTAGTTTTTTCTCTTCTTTTTCCATACTTCTAAACATTGCTACCTCCTCCTCCAACTTTTCCTTCCTCTTCTTCTTTTTATGAGCCTTCTACCCAAACATTGCCTCCTCCTCCTCCTCCTCCTCCTCCTCTTCCTCTTTTCCTCTTACTTTTTGCTTCTGTCTTTTTCCTGCTGCTCGCTCTCGTTTTAATTTTTTTTTTTTTAGCTTTTCTTTATTTGTGAACGCTTTTCTTTGTCATTGCTTCAAAGCTTTGTTTCCAATTCAAGACTTCTCCGTTCATATTGTCCTCCTTCTACTGATTCTTTTCTTTCTCTCTCAATTCTATCCTTTGCCTTCCTTTTCTACCTTGAAAACTTTGCTTCTCCTCCTGCTTCCTTGTTTCCTCTACTCTTGTTATTTTCTTTTACCCACTTCCATTTTTATGCTCTTTACTTCTCGTCAGCCACGGTAACAGCGTCCATTTGCAGCCTCGGCTCGACAAATTGAATCCGTTTGTTCTCTAAGTAATTCCCTTAATAAGTCCTGGGGGCTTACTTTAAGGGGTTGACGATGTTCTGATGATTAACCTCGTATCTTCCGTAGAAATCCATCTCCATCCCACTGGGAAATGCGTAAGACGTGGGTCAAAACAAGAAGAGAGAATGTTGTGCAAGAAACAGTAAGAAAACAAGCAAACAAACAGATATGGAAAGCGGGGAAAAGACGGGAAGAAGGAAGTCGGCTGTTGTGAATGTAAAAAAAGATATAATTAACGGTATCATCATGAAAAGAAAAAAGAAAGGTGAAGGGGAAAGGAAAGAGAAAGGAAAAGTAGGAAATGAAGAAAGAAAAAGCAGAAAGTTAACGGAAGGAAGACAAAAAAGAAGAAAGAAAATGAATGTAAAGAAAGGAAGAAAGAAACGAAAGAAAGAAACGAAAGAAAGAAAGAAAGAAAGAAAACGAAAGAGAAAAAAGGAGAAAGGAAAAAGAAAGTGTAAAAAAGAAGAAAGAAATAGAAAAAGAAAAGAAGAAAAAGCAGAAAGCAAACGGAGGAGAGACAAGAAGATGGAAAATGAATGAAAAGAAAAAAGGAAGAAAAAGGAAGGAGGAAGTGAACGGAAGGAAGAAAAAAGAGAAAGAAAAAAGAATCAAAACGGAAGAAGGAAAGAAAAAGGAAAGAAGTAAGGGAAGAAAAGGTGAAATCCAAAGGAAGAAGAAAAAGGAAGAAATAAAAATGAAACAGAAGCGGAGAAAGAAAAAAGGAAGAAGAAAAATTCTTCACTTAAGAATGAGAAGAAAAAGAGTAAATGAATATAGTGAGTTTCGGGAAACAAAGGTGGAAGGAGTAATGAATAAAATAAAAGAAAGAAGCAATGAATGACAGGAAAAAAAGAGAAAGGAAAAGAAGAATTAAAAATGAAAAATAAGAAAGACGAAGAAAAAGAAAGCAGGAAGGGGAAAGAAAAGAAGAAGGAAAATGATGGAAGTGAATAAAGGAGGAAAAAAACGAAAGAGAAAAAAAAATGAATTAAAAGGAAGGAAGATAAAAGTGGGAAGGAAGGAGGAAGGAAAAAGAAGCGGAAAAAGGACGGAAGGAAGGAAACGGAGGAAGTAAATGAAAAAAAAAAAGAAGGAAGTAAAAAGAAGGAAAAACGCGGTAAAAAGAAGGAAGACAAAAAGAAGAAGGACAATGAATTAAAGAAAGGAGGAAATAAAAGGAAAAAGAAAAAGGAGAAAAGAAGAAATAATAAGCAAGAAGGAAGAAATAAGAAAGGGGAGAAAGCAAAAGCAGAAAGTAAACGAAAGTAAAAGAAAAAGAAGAAAGAAAACAAATGTAAAAAAGAAGGAAACGAGAGAAGAAGAAAAAAAGAAGGAAGAAAAAGAAAATAAAAAAGAAGGAAAGATCAGAGAAGGAAGAAAGAAAAAGCAGAACGTAAACCGAAGGAAGACAAAAAGAAGAAAGAAAATGAATGAAAAGAAAGAAAGAAAGAAAGAAAGAAAGAAAGAAGAAAAAAGGAGAAAGGAAAAAGAAAGTATAAAAAAGAAGAAAGAAATAGAAAAAGAAAAGAAGAAAAAGCAGAAAGCAAACGGAGGAGAGGCAAGAAGAAGATGGAAAATGAATGAAAAGAAAAAAAGGAAGGAAAAGGAATGAGGAAGGGAACGGAAGGAAGAAAAAAGAGAAAGAAAAAAGAATCAAAACTAGGTTGAAAAAGAAATGAAGAAAAGGAAGAAAAAGGTGAAAAGAAGTGTAGGGAAGAAATATAAGGAAGGAAATAAAAGAAAGAAAGAAAGAAAGAAAGAAAGAAAGAAAGAGGAATGAATAAAAAAGGATAATTATTTCTTGTACACCTTTAAAACTACCTATGATTCCACTAAATTATTTTATTAGTGGGTGTATAAAAACTATTTTAATTTTAGATAGACCAAACTATCGCCCGGTTCACACTCCACCCACGTCTATTGAACAGGTGAAGAGGCTCATCCCTCGTTCCCTGTTTAGGATGTGGTTTCCGGTTTTCTCTTTTCCAATCTTTTCACTCTTACGTAGCCCCCTGCACATCAGTGGCGTTATCGCCTTACTCGAGGTGATATGATTAACAAAAAAAACATTCCAACGCTAATTTCACGAATACAACGTCGCAAGTTTTTAACTTCTCTATCGCTGTTTCCATGTGGGTACCCCCGCGTTGTGTAATGTTTAACAAGCTTGTCTCATTAGAACCTATTACAACTGAGTAGTGAGTTCGATCCTCACTGGGTATCCAATAATTTAGGTCTTGTGTCACATAGGGCAAAATGGCCGTGGTGTGATGGTTAGTAAGCTTGTCTCGATAGAACCTATTACAACTGAGTTGTGAGTTCGATCCTCACTGGGTATCCAATAATTTTGGTCTTGTGTCACATAGGGCAAAATAGCCGTGGTGTCATGGTTAGTAAGCTTGTCTCATTAGAACCTATTACAACTGAGTAGTGAGTTCGAACCTCACTGGGTATCCAATAATTTAGGTCTTGTGTCACATAGGGCAAAATGGCCGTGGTGTCATGGTTAGTAAGCTTGTCTCGTTAGAACCTATTACAACTGAGTTGTGAGTTCGATCCTCACTGGGTATCCAATAATTTAGGTCTTGTGTCACATAGTGCAAAATGGCCGTGGTGTGATGGTTAGTAAGCTTGTCTCGATAGAACCTATTACAACTGAGTTGTGAGTTCGATCCTCACTGGGTATCCAATAATTTTGGTCTTGTGTCACATAGGGCAAAATAGCCGTGGTGTCATGGTTAGTAAGCTTGTCTCATTAGAACCTATTACAACTGAGTAGTGAGTTCGAACCTCACTGGGTATCCAATAATTTAGGTCTTGTGTCACATAGGGCAAAATGGCCGTGGTGTCATGGTTAGTAAGCTTGTCTCGTTAGAACCTATTACAACTGAGTTGTGAGTTCGATCCTCACTGGGTATCCAATAATCTAGGTCTTGTGTCACATAGGGCAAAATGGCCGTGGTGTCATGGTTAGTAAGCTTGTCTCGTTAGAACCTATTACAACTGAGTAGTGAGTTCGAACCTCACTGGGTATCCAATAATTTAGGTCTTGTGTCACATAGGGCAAAATAGCCGTGGTGTGATGGCTAGTAAGCTTGTCTCATTAGAACCTATTACAACTGAGTAGTGAGTTCGAACCTCACTGGGTATCCAATAATTTAGGTCTTGTGTCACATAGGGCAAAATGGCCGTGGTGTCATGGTTAGTAAGCTTGTCTCGTTAGAACCTATTACAACTAAGTTGTGAGTTCGATCCTCACTGGGTATCCAATAATCTAGGTCTTGTGTCACATAGGGCAAAATGGCCGTGGTGTCATGGTTAGTAAGCTTGTCTCGTTAGAACCTATTACAACTGAGTAGTGAGTTCGAACCTCACTGGGTATCCAATAATTTAGGTCTTGTGTCACATAGGGCAAAATGGCCGTGGTGTCATGGTTAGTAAGCTTGTCTCGTTAGAACCTATTACAACTGAGTTGTGAGTTCGAACCTCACTGGGTATCCAATAATTTAGGTCTTGTGTCACATAGGGCAAAATGGCCGTGGTGTCATGGTTAGTAAGCTTGTCTCGTTATAACCTATTACAACTGAGTAGTGAGTTCGAACCTCACTGGGTATCCAATAATTTAGGTCTTGTGTCACATTGGGCAAAATGGCCGTGGTGTGATGGTTAGTAAGCTTGTCTCGTTAGAACCTATTACAACTGAGTTGTGAGTTCGAACCTCACTGGGTATCCAATAATTTAGGTCTTGTGTCACATAGGGCAAAATGGCCGTGGTGTCATGGTTAGTAAGCTTGTCTCGTTAGAACCTATTACAACTGAGTTGTGAGTTCGATCCTCACTGGGTATCCAATAATCTAGGTCTTGTGTCACATAGGGCAAAATGACGGTGGTGTCATGGTTAGTAAGCTTGTCTCGTTAGAACCTATTACAACTGAGTAGTGAGTTCGAACCTCACTGGGTATCCAATAATTTAGGTCTTGTGTCACATTGGGCAAAATGGCCGTGGTGTGATGGTTAGTAAGCTTGTCTCGTTAGAACCTATTACAACTGAGTTGTGAGTTCGAACCTCACTGGGTATCCAATAATTTAGGTCTTGTGTCACATAGGGCAAAATGGCCGTGGTGTCATGGTTAGTAAGCTTGTCTCGTTAGAACCTATTACAACTGAGTAGTGAGTTCGAACCTCACTGGGTATCCAATAATTTAGGTCTTGTGTCACATTGGGCAAAATGGCCGTGGTGTGATGGTTAGTAAGCTTGTCTCGTTAGAACCTATTACAACTGAGTTGTGAGTTCGAACCTCACTGGGCATCCAATAATTTAGGTCTTGTGTCACATTGGGCAAAATGGCCGTGGTGTCATGGTTAGTAAGCTTGTCTCGTTAGAATTTATTACAGCTGAGTTGTGAGTTCGATCCTCACTGGGTATCCCATACCTTCGGCCTTGTGCCACATCTAGGCGGCGCTTAATAAACCAATTATCGTTGTTTCCATGAAAAGTGTTCCTTAGTTCCACCATGCTTAGCACTTTATAGCAAACTACACTTATTCCCTTCGTAATCAATTGGTGAGACGTACGGTCCAGGTTCTTTCCTGGAACTATTGCTCTGTGGAACCGACTCCGAAAAGAGTGTTTTCCCGATTCCTACAATCTTGGCTTGTTCAAATTTCGGATTAAACGTTATCTTTTATGATTCCACTAAGTTAATTTATAACGGAATGTATTAAAAATATTTTAATTTTAAAGGCCCTTATTCCAAATCTTTTTTCTAGAGTAGAACGCATCACAGTCTTCTAATTGCTCTATCACTATTTCCATAAAAAGTGTTCAAACGAACTGCGTTCCTTACTTACGTTCATCATTTCTAAACTTTATGGCTAAGACCCGACATACCACACACATTGTAGCGAACCACACTCATTCACCCTCGTAATCAATTGTTTAGATGTAAGTTCCACTCAAGCAGCTCCTTCCGACGAGCCGCCACTTTGTGGAACCGACTCCCAGAAGTCACTACAATCGGTTGTACGTTGTGGTGCACTGGATTTCGACTCAGAACGAGACATCGGAGAACCAAGTTCGAATTCCAGTTGAATTCGTTGCATTCATTTACGCACAAATATCCTTGGGAAAGGCATTAATCCGTCTCTTCCCTTCAGATATGGGTTAAATAACAGGAGGGATTGGGTTCTTTAACTTTGGTTGCCAATCAGTCTACTGCAGAAAGTAATGGCAACGTACGGCGGGAAAGTTTCCTGCCCAGCCATTCATGTTTCTTTCGTGATATGATCGTTCAAGCGTGTATTATATGTATACTAAATCTACACTTTAAACAAAACGTTTACGGCTTTTTTTTCTCTCTCTCTCTCACACACACACACACGCACGCACACACACACACACACACACACACATATATATATATAAATTTAATTTGGGATTAATTTATGTATTATATATTTAAAAAAGATGATGGATTTAACCGTTTTCTTTTTATATAGTCATGTATATATATATATATATAATATATAGGATGCAGTGGATATCGGCTCGGAACGAGAAATCGGAGAGCTGAGTTCGAATTCCACTTGAATTCGTTGCATTCACTTACACGCAAATACCCCTAGAAAAGGTATTAATCCGACAAACTATTAATCTATTATACTATTAATCCCTCCAACTATGGGTTAAATAGTAAACCAGACTGGGTTATATAGTCTTGGCTGGCAACTGGTCTACCACAGAAAGTAATGGCAACCTACTACTGGAAAATCTTCTGCCCAGTCAATCATGTCTTTTTCGAGATATGATCGCCCAAGCGTGTATCACGTATGGCATTTAACTGACTGATTTGGATAAAAAGATTGAATAGCAGGACAAATTGGATTATATAGCCTTGATTTGCAACCGGTCTACCGCAGAAAGTAATGGCAACTTACTGCGGAAAAATCTTCTGCCCAGTCAGTCATGTCTCTTTCGGGACATGATTGCCAAAGTATGTCACACACCAAAACTTACCAAACCCTATCCGAAACAACTTCTTGACAACACAAATATCATACCATCACGATTATGATACACACATATCATAGCATAAGGATTATGATGCACAAATATCATAGCATCAGAATTATGATACACAAATATCATAGCATCAGGATTATGATACACAAATATCATAGCATTACGATTATGATACACAAATATCATAGCATAATGATTATGATGCACAAATATCATAGCATAAGGATTATGATGCACAAATATCATAGCATCAGAATTATGATACACAAATATCATAGCATCAGGATTATGATACACAAATATCATAGCATTATGATTATGATACACAAATATCATAGCATAA
Source organism: Ascarosepion bandense (assembly GCA_037127315.1). NCBI lineage: Eukaryota > Metazoa > Mollusca > Cephalopoda > Sepiida > Sepiidae > Ascarosepion > Ascarosepion bandense. The sequence continues at coordinate 185,518 of JBBBDQ010002119.1, read as the reverse complement.
TGATTATGATGCACAAATATCATAGCATAAGGATTATGATACACAATTATCATAGCATCAGGGTTATGATACACAAATATCATAGCATCAGGATTATGATACACAAATATCATAGCATAAGGATTATGATACACAAATATCATAGCATCAGGATTATGATACACAAATATCATAGCATCATCCACATGATAATAAAAACTAAAAATAATGGAGGCCTTATTAATGAAAACGAAAAACCCATCATCATCGGCAGGTACACTTGAAGCAGAGTATAGCAGTGTGGAAGCTTTAGTTAGTGATTTCATGAGTCTTACGTTGACTCGGAAGTCCGATTCTTGATCCGCATGTCCCCTTGGCAGATTTGACACTGGGTGGTATTAGGATAGCGATTCCGGGTTGGGTTATTTTCCTTCGCCTCTCTTCTCATTTGTTTGGTTGCCACAGCTTCAGTTCGCTTATTTTCAAAGGTCTCAGCAGCCAATCTCCAAGTGGACCTGTTCTGAAACTTGAGCTTCAAGCGAGTTGGGGTCGATGTCCCCTTGTTTCAAGTAGTGCATTAATGTATCCTTGTAACGTTTCCGTTGGCCACCTCTATCACGTCGACCTGACTGTAATTCTCCAAAGATTTTCTTTGAAATCCTTACATCAGGCTTGCGCATACAAGGTCTAGTCCAACGTAGTTGACTTTTCATAATAAGGGCCGCAATGCATGTAGATCCAGCAACTTCGAGTACTGATGAGTTTGTTCGTCTCTCTTCGCAGCTGATATTTATCTGAGAGGAGTAACTGAAAAGAAGTAATTCCTTCAGGAATTATAAATATTTTTTAATCCCAGACGCAGATTTATATTTTGATAAGATTTGATAGCGGCACTCTCGAGAATGTTCCGTCCGTCTAAGTAATTTACTTACTGTTTTAAGAAGTGTATAATATTATATATATATATATATATAAATATATATATATATATATATATATATATATATAGATGTGTGTGTGTGTGTGTGTGTGTGTGTGTGTGTGTGTGTGTGTGTGTGTGTGTGTGACATAGAGAGCGCCCCACTCCAGGCAAATCGATTAATTAACAGTTCTAAAGGACTGAGATGAAGGTATTAATTAGTTGGATAACAGCGATCCCGGAGTAACGCGAGAAATCTTTCTTTCCTTCTTTTTTTTAATAATTATTTCTGGGGCTGCGTTATTAATTAATTAGATAAAATAGTCCCAGAATGATTAACGGACAGGTTCATTAAGTAAAGTTTATAATCAATGGTGATTTTGTAAAAAGGATGATATATTGTATTCTGGGTGGTCTGAAAGACCAAAATCTGGCCAAGTCCGCAGACGAGATAAGTGGTTTTGGCAAAACTCAAGTGGGAATTGTCTGCAAAAAGACCACGGGGAACTCCAAATTCATTTTTAGTACCACTTGAGAAATAGTTTCCCGCGGAGATCCGGAGATTAGGCGAACGTCCATTGTGGTCAAAGCGATTTCTATATTAAAATTATTGGGCGGTGCCTAAACATTGTCTAGCCCCGCCCCACTCCATATAAGCGGTCCGCACGCTGGAGTAAAGCAGTCAGAGTTAGACAGGCGCAGTAAGACGAGCAGAGTAAGACGGGCGCAGAGATCGCGAAAGGCGAAAGCGTTCGACGCGAGTTCGGCAGAACACAACGAAAACGGTTGGGTGAATTAGCTCTGTGGTTGTCAGGTACACAAGAATCCGATCCGACTAAGAGACAGATAATTCTCGTACGAATCTAACTCAGTCAACAAAGCCGAGAAGAGAAACTGCTATGTATCTGGAATAGAAGAATCACGAAATTACCTCCCTTACACCAGTGAATGCGCCTTTTTCTCTCTCTGTCACCTTTTCGACCCTAACAAGTGAATCTCGTTAAAACACTTGTATTCTTGTAAATTCTTAAGTAGCGACATAAAGGCAGTAGTCTTGAAAGACTGTTTGTACAGGAACTAGCAGTGTTGCTTTATATATATATATATATATATATATATATATATATATATATATATATATATATATACATTATGTTTTAGAACATGTACATAATTTCTTCTATATATGTCCTTTTCTCTATTCACAGCTCTATGCGAGCACTGTTTTAAATTAATGTTTTGGACGGAAAAAATATTTCTTTTTTCTCTCCTCATTCTATACTAACTCGGATATATATATATATATATATATATATATATATATATATTTATCCTTACGGTTGTGGCCGGAACCCTTTTCTGCAGGAATAATGATTTTCTCTCAGCGTAGACGCCAGCCATTTCATCTATCATCAGACCGTCCTGAAGGGCTCAGAAACCTCTATTCGGAACAAAAATTCACAACGTGGCGAAAGTCGGTGGTCCCTTCAGCTCACCGGGAAACAGGACATAGAAAGCAGCGGCCGGGCTGGTGTCACGTTATATATATAGGGTGTACATAAAATTCTTGTGCACTTTAAATATATATAGGGTGTACATAAAATCCGTGTGCACTTTATTTGTATTTGCGATAGAAATAATTTGTAAAAAGGATTAGAAAGAAGTAAATCTATATTTTTTAAGGTTTTATTAAAATTTTATTCAAGTTTCCACATCTCCTACATCATTAGTAATACAAAGGGTAATACGATTTCGCAGTTCACGGAAAACATTTGCCAACTGATTTACAGTAATGCCTGGAATCACATTAGTTATCCCCCAATAATTACTACTTAAAAATATAATACATCTCTTCCTGCTCTAGCTATGAGTCAAATACCAGGACAGATTGGGTTCTATAGCCTTGGCAACCTACTGCGGGATAATCTTCTACCCAAGCGTGTTTCACGTATGGCACTTAACTGGCTGACTGACTATTTTATTTCATGAATGGAGATATTAAAAAAAGAATCAGGGTTGTAGATTTATATTTTGAAAAGATTCGATAAGAGCACTTTTGTAAAATTTCCGTCTAAGTTAATTTCTCTTTTCATAAGTGTGGCATTCTGAAGTCATTCTTAATGGGTATTTTTATTTATTAAATTATCAATTAACAGATTATTATCAATTAAATATCAATTTATCTATTTTTAGTAGATGCCAATATTTGAGTAGACGCTCCATTTATTTATTAAACAGTATATTATATATTATTTTATTATATTACATCTTATTTTTCAATAAATAAACGGAGCTTCTGTTCAAATTAATAATTAATGTTTAAATATTTATATTTAAGAATTTAATTGTGTATATATCTATATTATACTAGCAGTATAGCCCGGCGTTGCTCAGTTATAATGAAAGCTTTAAAACTAATCCATGGTCCTGGAGCTCAGACTCTTTGGACGTTAGCACGAAAGACTAAAAAGTAACTGTTGTTTCTAGTTAAAGAGAAACCGTAGCCTGAAAGAAAAATGAATAGATGTAAGCCAAATTTTGATTTCCTGGTATCGATATCAAATAAGTTTTTCGTCGTAAACTGAATTTTGAAGGCTAAATAAGTCCTCTGAGTAAATGGTATCATGGGTGAGACTAAGAACTACAATTATACCTACTTAGAGCAAAACCCGAAGCAAAAACTAAAATAAAAGGGCTGAAAACTGATTTTGATCAGACCCGGTAGGATATCGGGGTATCGATTTCCAATACGGAGTCAAATAAGTCATCCAAGGATAAACTAACCAAAGTAAGTCCACGAAAACTTATCATAACCATCATGAATAAAATTGGAGAAAATGAGCCATATTGATGGCTGAATATTGGTTTTTGATCAGGTTCGATAGAATATCGGGGATATCGACTTCCGATATCAGGGAAAATGAGTCGGCTGAGAAGATCTACTAATGTTTAAATCTAAAAACTATAATTTTACCAAATTAGAGCAGATTCTGCAGCAAGAACTACGATAAAAGGGCTGAAAACCTGATCTTGATCAGACCTGATTGGATATCGGGGTATTGAGTTCTAATATCGGGTAGAAATTGGAAAAAATAAGTCACCCATGACCTGGCCGGATACCTAAAGAATATCTGTGTAAAGTTTGGTGAGAATCGTATAAAAATTGTGGATTTGTATAAAGGACATACAGACAGATAAACAGACACACACACAAACATCTTGCCTTTTATAGACATATATTATCGATTTTCTGCACTACTGTAAGAACTGCAACCTTGAAACTACTGAATATCGTTTCTTATGTCTTTGTCTATGAGTGTATCAAATTTTTCTATAACCCGATTTTTCGATTATCGATTTTCGATACTTATCGGGGGTACCTCGACACAAAACCTCGTTAAGAACACTCGCAGACGCTTATAGTACAACTGTATAAATTTTCAAGAAAATCGGTTCAGCCGTTTTGGAGTCTATAGGTAACGGAAACACACACATACACACACACACACACGCAGACAAAGTTTCTTTTACAAATAAGTTTAGATATTTTAAATATCAGGAGATTGTGAATTTAACCGATTTCTTTTACATTTCAACAATTATATAATCGTGTATGTTGGCTTTGAAAAGGAGCAATTCCTACATGAACGGAGATATCTTTAAAAAATCCAGGCTGAATCAGGAAGATTTGTTCACAGGTTTCATGTACATTGAAAGATAAAAAAAAAAAATGCAGCTACGCTACATCTGTTAGTTTGAGAAGCCCTGAAATTGACAGTGACACCTATAATTTTCGGTACACTTGGATGTATCATCCAGAGATTAGAAAATTCTGATAACTAATCAAAAGCTATCGCTAAAATTCAGCCAGAGGAACCTGAATATAGTCCTAGATTATTAGGGAGACTTAATGTCTTTTGATCTCTTGTGAAATCCACCAGATGGTACGGGAATGAAAATTTTGAATACAAGTAATTGTTCAAATTATGGAGCAGGTCACGTGATGGTTGTTGGCGCTAAGTTTGAATTCCATCCGAGACCGGTTGCATTCAAACAGTCTGTCAGTTAACTGCCATACATGATACACGCTTGGGCGATCATGTCTCGAAAGAGACGATCTGACTGGGCAGAAGATTATCCTGCAGTAGGTTGACATTACTTTCTGCTGTAGACTGGTTGCCAGCCAAGGCTATAGAATCAAATCTGTCCTGCTATTTAACCCATAACTAGAGGGAAGAAACGGATAGATATCTTTCCCAAGGGAATTTGCGCGTAAGTGAATGCAAAGAATTCAAGTGGAATTCGAACTCGGTTTTTTTTTAATCATTTCACCCCAAGCAGGATCTTCCACTTCCACTATTGCGCAGGGGCTTACATAGGGGAAAGTGATGAGAAAGAGTGGTTAGTTATAGGATAATATCGGAAGGAGGGTGATAGACGGGTGAGGATACCGAGGATGGGGGTTGGGTAGATGGGAAGGGTGTTTGAGAGAATGGATGTGAATTAGTGTGATAAGAGGTGTCTATTGATCTTACGTCTAAATTCTTGGAGATTGTAGCGGTCGGGGAAGCAAGTATATGGAAAGGAATTCCATAGGCGGGAAGTGCGAGAAAAGAAGCT
>JBBBDQ010002119.1:157500-175000 GCA_037127315.1 Ascarosepion bandense | reverse complement strand
ATCCATACTATTCCACAATGCTAAATCATGGATTCAGTCAGTTAAGTGTCATACGTGAAACACGTTTGGGCGATCATGTCTTGAAAGAGACATGACTGACTGGGCAGAAGATTATCCCGCAGTAGGTTGCCATTGGTTTCTGCGGTAGTCTGGTTGCCAGCTAAGGCTATATAACCCAATCTGTCCTGTTATTTAACCCATAACTGGAAGGAAGAGATGGATTAATACCTTTCCCAAAGGTATTTGCACCGGACAACAATAGAGAGAACGAGAGAACAAGGAAAATGCTTTAAAAACTTTTTAAAAATAATAGTTTATTTAAATGCCCTACAATATATATAGCATTTTTTAATACAACTGTGTACTGGTTTAATTTAATTCTGACCAATAACTAGTTAATAATTATCATGTTTATGTTGGAATTTTGGCGGGAGAATTTAAACAACGGTACTATTCCCATAAACATTCCTTTTCTAACCCCCCAAACTAAAATTTAAAATTTCCCTTACTCGAAGATTTTGAGAAACGAAAGAGGAAAGACTTAGCACAGTAGTGAAGTTAATACGTTCGTCTAGCACCACCAATAACCTATCTATGTTTTAAAAAAATTGAAATATTAAAATATCCTATGCAAAATTTGCTTTTGAATTTAAGAAAAGAATTTATAAGCTAATGTCGTCATAAATTTAAATTTAGATACACACTTCCAAATAATTAATCTAAAATTAAAATTCCTTATAATAGTTGTTTCTTTTCTTCTTATTAGCTATGTAATTCAATTATATAATATCATTTCGTTCACGAAAGCTATTTTCCTTCTAGTTCGATCGTTTTAATTTTTAACCAAAGTTATGTTTAACCAGTTTATTTTGGTAGCAACATTATTCGTGACCTATTAACAGTGGCTTTGTAAAGCCATAATTTCGTCTGACCTATTCCTTCCTTATCCTTATTTTTATTTTCATCTTTATTATTAATTTATCTTATTGTAGCTCTTTTTGTTTGAGATTTAACACTTTGTTACATATTAGTTACAATTGTAATCGTTTTCTAAATAAAATAACTTTTGATGCATATTGCTTATAATTGTAACCTTTCTGTAAACTTTGTTGCATATTGCTTACAATTGTAACATTTCTCTAAACTTTGTTGCATATTACTTACAATTGTACATTGTTTTTACTATAATTTAAAAAAAAAATAAAACAATGTTGACTACAATACAAGAGCCGTTGTGTTTCGGTACTACTTTATTAACATCTCATCAAGCAGTGAATAATTTTTCAGCCAGGAATCATTATATATGTAAATTGTTACTATATCCAGTCAATTAAGTGGGTGTGTGGAAATGAAATTGTTGGGCTCAGTTAACCAATAGAAAGTAACGTAATGATGGATAGGAAGAATGAGTTAATAGGGTAGGGTGGGCTAGAGAATTGAAATGTCATAGAAAACGAAATTTTTGGGGTCTGATATATATATATATATATATATATATATATATATATATATATATATTAGAACACGCTTAGCTATTGGGCGTCTTAATTATAATATACACGGTAAAAATTCTGCCTCCTTCTACCGAGCGCCCGTAGCTCAGAGGTAAAATCGCCGACTGACGCCAATTTGGTAGGGTTTCAATTCTGGGTAAAAAGCTAAACAGATCTGTCTGCGGATGACTATATATATATATATATATATATATATATATATATAGTCATCCGCAGACAGATCTGTTTAGCTTTTTACCCATATATATATATATATATATATATATATGCGTTTTTACCCATATATATATATATATATATATATGCGTTGTAGATATAGAAGATTATCTTGTATATAAAGTGATAGGATAACTTTCTAGGAGAGCTCTAAATATATATGTATGGTCAAGTGGAAATATGGGTCTATTTCAGGCGAACCATCTTCAGCTTCCATCCTTATTGTACAGAAGATTTTCTACATAACCATGGAATAACGTGTCTGTCTTCATTTTTACATATATTTGCTCTATATGTATTTATGCACATATATATTAAGAGCTCTCCTAGAAAGTTATTCTACCACTTTATATACAGGACACTTCTTTGGATTCATCCATATCTACACCGCATATATATATATATATATATATATATATATATATATATATATATATATATATATATATATATTCGTGTAAAACCTTCTGTACAATAAAGACGCATGCTGAAGACGGTTCGCATGAAATAGGCCCATACCCCCACTTAAGCATGGAACAACGTGTCTCTTTTAATTTATATATATATATATATATATATATATATATATATATATATATATATATATATATATGAAACTTGGTTATAAACAACCGGCAATTTACAATGAATTGTTTGAACATTATTTTTTATCGATACACATATTTAAGTAGATATTCTGTTTTTTTAATTAAACAGTATTATATATTTATCGGCCTGATTATTTACGATAAATTTTTATTTCGAAAATGTGTGCCATTCGGCAGGATTCGAACCTGCGATCCCGATCTACACAGGGGAAGCTACCATTTGATCTGGCACCATCTTAGACCGCTCGACCACGAATGGCCTCCAGTTTAAACGAAGTTTTAATCAAACCTATATAACACAATTTTTTATTTATCGTAACAACCATATCTGCTCTGAAATGTATCGTAATGTCAACAAATGTAAATATGTTACGGAAATTAACGAATTTTAACGAAACTTGGTTATAAACAACCGACAATTTGAAATGATTTGTTTGAACATTATTTTTTAACGATACTCGTATTTAAGTAGATATTCTGTTTTTTTTTTAATTATATATTTATATATCTACCGGCCTGATTAATTACGATAATTTTTTATTACGAAAATGTGTGCCATTCGGCAGGATTCGAAAATTTATCGTAAATAATCAGGCCGGTAGATATAAATATATTATACTGTTTAATTTTAAAAAATACAGAATATCTACTTAAATACGAGTATCGATAAAAGATAATGTTCAAACAATTCATTATATATATATATATATATATATATATATATATATATATATATATATATCCGAGTGAGTACAGAACGAAGAAAGAATTTTGTTCAACGTCCAAAATATTAATTTAAAACAGTGCTCGATATATAATATAATATAGAGCTGTGAATATTTATTATAAATTATATTTTAGAACATGTACATAATGTTTTTTATATGTGTCCTCTACAATCATATGGTTGTTTCGACATTGGATCTCCAACGTCTCTTCAGGAGGAATGAACAGGAATGGAAATCCTCATTATCTATATTCGGTTCATTGTTAGTGTGGGGTTTATTGGGGGTTATTGATAATAAAGGGAATATGTCTTCTGTGTTGACCGTTAGGATTTTGAAGAAACTGGAGTGCGAAGTTAAATGGTTGATTAATGACATTAGCTGTTGGAATGTACGTTCTTATTGCTCGAGTATATCTTTTGGTTAAAATTTCGAAAAAAGTGGTTTGGTCAGTTGTGCGTGTGTGTGCGGGTTTTTTATTTTTATTTTTTTGTGATTAGGGAAGTCGTCCTGTTTGTTGACCTTAAGAAATTTAAGGAGAGTGGTGTCGTTAGCTAGTGTTTGATTAATGAGTGTCCGTTGTTACTAAACGGATTTTATGTATTCTTTTTTATCTATTGAGTATATATATTGAGTATATATATATATATATATATATATATATATATATATATATGTAAACATATATATTTTTTGGAAGCAGTATTATGTATTTATCACAAAATACGGCAAACAGAGAAGATTTAATTAATTTAATACTTTTGCTGTCATATTTTCTATAGTCAGTATATAGGAGACGAGCATTATTATTTCTCGATTTCAAGTCGGCTATAAAAATGGTATAATTTTTTACGGGCCTACCTTGTTAATATACGGACCACAGCTTATTCAATGGTCTATATAGCTTTTATTGAGTGCTCGTTCTAAAATTAAAGTTAGTCACTCATTGTAAATAGCGTTTATTCGAACTGTAGAAAAAGAGACACAATATCGACATATATGGTTGTATCTCTATTGGATACTAGCAGTATAGCCCGGCGTTGCTCGTGTGTAATGAAAGCTTTAAAACTAATCCATGGTCCTGGAGCTCAAACTCTTTGAACGTTGGCACAAAATACTAAAAAGTTTCCAGTTAAAGCGAAACCGTAGACTGAAAGAAAAATGAATGGTTGTTAGTCAAATTTTGATTTACTGGTATCGATTTATATATATATATATATATATATATATATATATATATATATATATATATATATTATTGATTTTCTGCACTATTGTAATAAATGCAACCTTGAAACTTCTGAATATTGTTTCTTATGTCTTTGTTTATGAGTGTATCAAATTTGATTAAAATCGGACCACTCCTTCTATAACCTGATTTTTTATTATCGATTTTCGATATTTATCGGGGATACATCGACACAAAACCTAGCTAACAACACTCGCAGACGCCTATAGTACAACTGCGTAAATTTTCAAGAAAATCGGTTCAGCCGTTTTTTCTGAGTCTATAAATAACGGACACACACACACACACACAAACACACACACACACACACACACACACACACACACAAAGTTCCATTCATAAATAAGTTTAGATTAGCTTAGATTTAGATATTCTATGTGAAATGGAAGTAATTATTAGACTACAATAATTTCATTGTTCTTCATCTTTCTCTCTATTTCTGTTTCTCTCATTCTTTTTTACACTCTCTCTTTCTCACTTCATTCCTTTCTCTCTCTCTCTCTCTCAATATTTCTCTTCCTCTCCCTGTTTTTTACTCTCTCTTTCTCAATCGCTTTGTCTCACTCTTCCTGTCAACACAAGGTCGATCATTAAGCATTATATTACATAATACATAATTACATAATATTACATAATACATTATATTATAATACATAATACATAATAATACATAATACATAATACATAATAATACATAATAATAATAATACATAATAATACATAATAATAATACATAATAATACATAATAATAATACATAATACATAATAATACATAATAATACATAATAATAATACATAATACATAATAATACATAATAATAATACATAATACATAATAATACATAATAATACATAATAATACATAATAATAATAATACATAATAATAATAACAATACATAATAATACATAATAATAATAATAATACATAATAATACATAATAATAATAATACATAATAATACATAATAATAATACATAATAATACATAATAAATAACATAATAATAATAATAATAATACATAATAATAATACATAATACATAATAATACATAATAATAATAATACATAATAATACATAATAATAATACATAATACATAATAATACATAATAATAATAATACATAATAATACATAATAATAATACATAATAATACATAATAATAATACATAATATAACATAATAATAATAATACATAATAATAATAATAATACATAATAATACATAATAATAATACATAATACATAATAATACATAATAATAATAATACATAATAAGACATAATAATACATAATAATAATAATACATAATAATACATAATAATACATAATAATAATAATACATAATAATACATAATAATAATACATAATATTACATAATAATAATACATAATACATAATAATACATAATAATAATACATAATAATACATAATAATAATACATAATACATAATAATATATAATAATAATAATACATAATACATAATAATACATAAGAATAATACATAATAATACATAATAATAATACATAATACATAATAATACATAATAATAATAATACATAATAATACATAATAATAATACATAATACATAATAATACATAATAATAATACGTAATACATAATAATACATAATAATAATACATAATAATACATAATAATAATATATAATACATAATAATACATAATAATAATAATACATAATAATACATAATAATAATACATAATAATACATAATAATAATACATAATAATACATAATAATAAAAATACATAATAATACATAATAATACATAATAATAATAATACATAATAATACATAATAATAATACATAATAATACATAATAATACATAATACATAATAATACATGATAATAATACATAATACATAATAATACATAATAATAATACATAATAATACATAATAATAATACATAATACATAATAATACATAGTAATACATAATAATAATAATACATAATACATAATAATACATAATAATAATAATACATAATAATACATAATAATACATAATAATAATACATAATAATACATAATAATACATAATAATAATAATACATAATAATACATAATAATAATACATAATATTACATAATAATAATACATAATACATAATAATACATAATAAAAATACATAATACATAATAATACATAATAATAATACATAATACATAATAATACATAATAATAATACATAATAATACATAATAATACATAATAATAATACATAATACATAATAATACATAATAATAATAATACATAATAATACATAATAATAATACATAATACATAATAATACATAATAATAATAATACATAATATTACATAATAATAATACATAATAATACATAATAATAATACATAATACATAATAATACATAGTAATAATAATACATAATAATACATAATAATAATACATAATACATAATAATACATAATACATAATAATACATAATAATAATAATACACAATAATGCATAATAATAATACATAATAATACATAATAATAATACATAATACATAATAATACATAATAATAATAATCCATAATAATACATAATAATAATACATAATACATACTAATACATAATAATAATACATAATAATACATAATAATAATACATAATACATAATAATACATAATAATAATAATAATACATAATAATACATAATAATAATACATAATACATAATAATACATAATAATAATAATACATAATAATACATAATAATAATACATAATAATACATAATAATAATACATAATACATAATAATACATAATAATAATAATACATAATAATACATAATAATACATAATACATAATATGACATAATACATTATATTACATAACCATCCTTTATTGAATCTGCAAGAATGTAACTCAGAACTGTCTCTATCTCTCTATCTCTCTCTTTCTCTCTCTCTCTCTCTCGCTTTCTCTTTCTCACTCTGTCTCTCTTCCTTTCTTTATCTTTCTCTCTAGCTATTTCTCTTTTTCTCTCTTTTTCATTTTTCTTCTCTTTCTCTCTCTCTATTTCTCTCTCTCTCTCTCTCTGTTTCTCTTTCTTGTATTACATCGCCATCCTCTATTGAATCTACTCTTCAAGAATAACTGAGAACTCTCTCTATCTCTCTCTTTCTCTCTCTCTCGCTTTGTCTTTCTCACTCTGTCTCTCTCCCTTTCTTTATCTTTCTCTCTAGCTATTTCTCTTTTTCTCTCTTTTTCATTTTTCTTCTCTTTCTCTCTCCCTATTTCTCTCACTCTCTCTCTCTCTTTCTTTTTCTCTTTCTTGTATTACATCGCCATCCTCTATTGAATCTACTCTTCAAGAACAACTGAGAACTCTCTCTATCTCTCTATCTCTCTCTTTCTCTCTCTCTCTCTCTCTTTATTGCTTTTTCTTTCATACTCTGTCTCTCTCCGTCTCATTATATTTCTCTCTAGCTTTTCCTCTCTTTCTCTCTTTTTCATTCTCCTTCTCTTTCTCTCTCCTTATTTCTCTCTCTCTCTCTTTCTCTTTCTTTCTTTTTTCCTCCTCTCTTTCTTTTGCACTTTCTCTTTCTCTCTCTATCTCTCTCCCTTCCTTTCTCCTTCTTCCTTTCTCTCTATCGCCTTCTCTTTCTATCTTTCTTGTTCTTCCTCTCTCTTTCTATTTCTGTCTTTCTCCTTCTCTTTTACACTCACTCTTTTTTCTCTCTTCCTTCTTCTTTCTCTCTCTCTCACTATTTCACTTCCTCTCTTTGTCTTTCTCTCTTTCTCTGTCGCTTTCTCTCTTTCTCCGTCGCTTTCTCTCTCACTCTTCCTCTCTACACAACGTCGATCACTAAAGCATTGTATTACATCGCCATCCTTTATTGAATCTACTCTTCAAGAAAAAACTGAGAACTCTCTCTATCTCTCTCTCTTTCTCTCTATCTCTTTCTCTCTATTGCTTTATCTTTCTCACTCTGTCTTTCTTCCTCTCTTTATCTTTCTCTCGAGCTATTTCTCTTTTTCTCTCTTTTTCATTTTCCTCTTTTTTCTCCCTGTTTATCTATCTCTCTCTTTCTCTTTCTTTCACTTTTTCTCTCCTCTTTCTCTTTCGCACTTTCTCTTTCTCTTTCTTTCTTTCTTTCTTTCTTTCTCTCTCTCTCTTTCTCGCCTTCTCTTTCTATCTTTCTCGTTCTTCCTCTTTCTCTCTCTTTCTGTTTCTGTCTCTCTCCTTCTCTTTTACAGACTCTCTATTTCTCTCTCTCTTTCTTCCTCTTTCTCTCTCTCTCTCTCTCTCTCTCTCGCTATTTCTCTTCTTTTCTCTGTCTTTCACTACCTCTCTTTCGCTCTTTTTCTTTCGCTTTCTCTCACTCTTTCTACACAAGGTCGATCACGAAACATACACATCCGATAGGTTCGGCCACAGCTTCTGGTGATGTTGAAACTCTTTACAAGTATCATTATCATGGCGTATTGCCAGACATAAAAAAAATCGCTGGTATCTTAGCAACCATTCTGCTCCAATATGTTCTGTAGAACGCTCCTCTAACAGATATACCCAAAGACTGCTAAAGAACAGAATAGATCAGTGGCTATTAAATAGCTCAGCAATATTTGAAGAAAGTTTACTAAGATGTCTGTCTGAAAAAAATACTGAGCATATAACTTGTATGTTTCATAATCCTCTCTAATATAATAAAAAAGGTTGCATATATATATATATATATATATATATATATATATATATATAAAACAAAGAAATAGGGTTGTTCCAACGAGAGAAATTAGTATAGAATAAAAAGTGTGAGAAGCCGTGGACGTTTTTCTTTAAAGTGTATATTTATTGTTTTTTGTAATTATACATGTTCTGAAACAGTAATTGTCCATAATGGTGTTTGTGACGCTACACGTGTTTCGAGTCTACAATTGACTCTCATCAGGCGAATAAATTTGTGGTTTTTACGTTTGAGTTTCTTCGAATATCTGGTCGCGAGCTACAAGTAATCGAATACCAGGCCAAACAGCAACAAAAATGCTGATGAGAAATTTAAAAAAATAAAAATCCCTCCACACTCAATTATAAACAATTTAAACCGTACTCAAATGTCTGTAACCAGACCAGGGACCACAACACCACTATTTTGTCAATGTCTTCGGCCATCCGCCACGGTAGGGATGGACTTATATTTTCAATTCAATTCTCTTTATTGTTAATAACTTAAATGTTCTATGTTTACTGTGTGTTAATATTTACTCTTTGATAATGGCTTATGTGAGCCGAAAGCTTAGACCCGATAAAAAATCAACAATTATTGTGATTTTTTGTTGTCTTTCAACGACATCACCATCAAGTTTATCAGACGGTATGAACGGATCCTACACAAAATTCATAGACAAAACTTGTCTATATTATTCAATGAAACCTGCATTAATATATATATATATATATATATATATATATATATACATATATAACCTCGTCATGGCTCGCATGTTCCGCGCTATTTTCTCTTTAATGAACTGAGCCGAAGTTGCCTTGCTGTTTATATATATATATATATATATATATATTGTCATCCTCAGACAGATCTGTTTCGCCGTATCACAGCTCATCACGGTTAGACTCCGATTGCTTTTTTACCCAGGATTGAAACCCGACCGAAATGGCGTCAGTCGGCGACTCTACCCCTGGGCTATGGGCGTTCGGTGGAAGTAGGCAGACATTTTAGCGCATATCATTATACGCGCCCAATAGCTAGAGCGCTTTAATTCGTATCACTGAATGAGCGATGCGTACATGCCAGAGTAGCTACTGTTTATCAAAGTCTACTATATATATAAACTTATTTATAAATAGAACTTTGTGTGTGGGTATGTGTCTGTGTGTGTGCATGTCCGTTACCTATAGACTCCGAAACGGCTGAACCGATTTTCTTGAAAATTTACACAGTTGTACTATAAGCGTCTGCGAGTGTTCTTAGCTAGGTTTTGTGTCGAGGTACCCCTCGATAAATATCGAAAATCGATAATCAAAAAAGTCGGGTTATAGAAGTAGTGGTCCGATTTTAATCAAATTTGATACACTCATAGACAAAGACATAAGAAACGATATTCAGAAGAGCTCTCCTTTACCAAAAAATTATATTACAATCAAACACAAGGACATAACAACACCAGAAAAATAACATCCTTGAGAATGGTCAGTGAAATGGCCGAAAGCGCTTGGAAAGTTGAAAATTATGGAACATTTTTACTTTTCTACCTCCAGCAAAATAGAAACATGTAAAAATACAGGAAAAATTAAATCAAAACCTGATAAAATCTTTCTTGTCAGTCGTTTTTAACAAAACATGTTTAAATGAAAGATTACTGCCCAAAATACATTAATACATACATATATATATATATATATATAGTGTATCGAGGCAGCAAATAATTTTCTAAACATATACTGTTAAATATAAGAGACAATGAATGTCTATTATGTTTAATCATGAGCCGTTCTAAACGTCATATTTTGGCTTTAATTTCAGTTGAAAATAAAGAAAAATTCTCCAACATTTGGATACTTTTTTATTAATTTGATTCTAAGCTTTCGGCTCACATGAGCCATCTTTAGAGAGATTATTTAGACGGTAATACAATAACATCCACCATCACCGACGATTTTATTTTGTGTTGACATAAAACTCCGCTAGGCAACGGCAATAGTTACCAAAAATAACAGTTCTCAAATTTGCAATGCGGTTCTATGACGTCACACCGCGTGATAGAGCGAAATGACAACTGAACCATGAATTCAAATGCGATGTAACGTGTTATGACCGGATTTAAATTTTATTTTATTTAGTGTGGGTTGTTTGGATTTAATGTATATGGCCTCCAATATCTGAAGGTCCTTTTTACTGTGTGTATGAGTGAGGATTATTGTATTGTTGACTAAAATCTGTCTAATATTACCTACATGTTTATGTTTTTCAGAGAAATGTTATTTAATTGAACTCTGATCAGAGTGCAATTAAACAACATTTCTCTGAAACTTTCGCATATATGGTTGATAATACTTTTATTATATGTTTATTATAAAAACATATAATAAAATAATACTTTTATTATATGTTTATCTTTATATGTTTATATGTTTAAACAACATTTCTCTGAAACATTCGCATATATGGTTGATAATACTTTTATTATATGTTTATTATAAAAACATATAATAAAATAATACTTTTATTATATGTTTATCTTTATATGTTTATATGTTTAAACAACATTTCTCTGAAACATTCGCATATATGGTTGATAATACTTTTATTATATGTTTATTATAAAAACATAGTTTACTGCAACACAAGAGCCGTTGTGTTTCGGTGCTAGCTTATTAGCACCTCGTCAGGCAGTGAAATATTTTTTTACTGTTAGGAATTATTATATGCAGAAGTTTAGAAAACAACATAATTTTTTACCAAATCCAGACAATTATTGTAGGGGGACATTTTGGAGGCTTATCTCAGCTAACCAATAGAAAATCAGGTCATGATAAGAGAAATTTAATTTTAAGTGTAAAGAGAGATAGACTGAAAATGACATAAGACCGAGACATTTTCCATGGCAGTGATGAAATGAATTAAGATACGTATGTTGCAATTTTGCAAATCTGAAAAATTATCGGGTAAAACTGTAACTGCATTTTCTATAAGTTATTATTCAACTCAAATAATGGAAAAGAGACAAAGATGGGAAAGTTACTTTTTTTTAAAGAATAATACACTGCACCTCATACATATGTAGACAGGCTTACGGCCATATCCTTGTTGAATACACCGGTTCTCGCTCGATCACCGAAGTTAAGCAACGTTGAGCCTGTTCAGTACTTAGATGGGTGACCACTTGGGAATACCAGGTGTTTTAAGCGTATAGTGACGTTGTGGTGCAGTGGATATCGGCTCCGAAAGTGAAATCGGTGAACCGAGTTCGAATTCCAATTGAATACCTTGCATTCACTTAAGCACTGATATACTTGGGAAAGGTATTAATCCGTCCCTTCCCTCCAGTTATGGGTTGAATAATAAGGGTAGGACTTGGGGACCCTGACCTTAAAAACAAATCCCAATGAACCTTGATACTCGAAAAGAAAAAAAAGGTATTACTTGACACAAAACTTATAAAAAACAACAATTAATTGTTGAAAGAAAAAGGTATTACCAGCAATAAATAAATAAAGTTTAGTTGGCAATAAATGACCCGCTGACGTTGATATGCCATAAAAATAAAACAACCAACCAACCAACCAACATATGTAGAAGACTCACTGGGTGATCTATCCGTTAAATTGCAACAAACTAAATTATCAAAATTCTCTTCTGTTTACTTGCTTCCCCGACAGCTACAATCTTCAGGAGTTTAAGTGTAAAGTCAATAGTCATCTGCTAACTTGCATCCTCTCTTGCATTTCTAAACCTATACTGTTAAATATGAGAGACAATGAATGTCTATTATGTTTAATCATGAACCGTTCTAAACGTCATATTTTGGCTTTAATTTCAGTTGAAAATAAAGAAAAATTCTCCAACATTTGGATACTTTTTTATTAATTTGGTTCTAAGCTTTCGGCTCACATGAGCCATCTTCAGAGAGGTTATTAAGACGGTAATACAATAACATCCACCATCCCCGACGATTTTATTTTGTGTTGACATAAAACTCCGTTAGGCAACGGCAATAGTTACCAAAAATAACAAACGCTGTTCGCAAATTTGCAACGCGGTTCTATGACGTCACACCGCGTGATAGCGCGAAATGACAACTGAACCATGTATTCAAATGCGATGTAACGTGTTATGACCGGATTTAAAGGTGATTTTGCTAATTGTGGGTTGTTTGGATTTGATGTACATGGCCGCCAATATTTATTTGCTGCCTCGATACACTAAATATATATATATATGTATATGTGTGTGTGTGTGTGTGTGTGTGTGTGTGTGTGTGTGTGTGTGTGTGTAAGATAGCAAAAATGTTTATCAATCTAACATGATTGACTTTTATTAAGAGATTGAGAGAAACGGACAAAGAACAGAAATTTTGTGAGGTTCGATTTTACTTTCGTCTGTTATGTATCACACGCATTATGACTCTATATAATTCTATATTTTATTTACACTTTTTTTTTAAAAAAATGCCATATATGATACACACTTTGGGCGATTATGTCTCAAGAGACATGACTGACTGGGCAGAAGATTATCCCGCAGTAGTTTGCCATTGCTTTCTGCGGTAGACTGGTTGCCAGCCAAGGCTATAGAACCCAATCTGTTCTATTATTTAACCCATAACTGGAGGGAAGAGATGGATTAATACCTTTCCCAAGGGTATTTGTGCGTAAGTGAATGCAAGGAATTCAGCTGGAATTCGAACTCGTTCCAAGCCGATATCCACAACGCACATCCTTATTTACACTACCTTAATTAAAAATAAAGAAAGAAAATAAATAATTTTTTCAGCAGAAAATATTTTAATAACATTATCGCCAACTCTGAACACAAGTCTACACGTCTAAAGCATTATATTACATCGCCACCCTTTATTGAATCTAATCTTCAAAAATGTAACTTAGAACTCTCTCTATCACTCTATCTCTCTCCTTCTCTCTCTCTCTCTCTCTCTCTCTCTCCTCTCGCTTTATTTTTCTCACTTTGTCTCTCTCACATTCTTCATCTTTCTCTCTAACTATTTCTCTTTTATCTCTTTTTCATTCTCCTTCTCTTTCTCTCTCCCTATTTCACTCTCTTTCTTTCTCTTTCTTTCACTTTTCCCTCCTCTTTCTCCTTCGCACTTTCTTTATCTCTCTCTCTCTTTCTCTGTTTTCCTTTCTCTCTCTCTCTCGCCTTCTCTTTCTATCTTTCTTGTTCTTCCTCTTTCTCTCTCTCTCAATTTCTGTCTCTCTTCTTCTCTTTTACACTCTCTTTTTCTTTCTCTCTTCCTTCCTCTTTCTTTCTCTCTCTCTCTCTCTCAGTATTTCTCTTCCTCTCCCTGTCTTTTAATCTCTCTTTCTCTGTCACTTTCTCTCACTCTTCCTGTCTACACAAGGTCGATCACTAAAGCATTGTATTACATCGCCATCCTTTATTGAATCTACTCTTCAAGAATGTAACTTATGTCTGTCTAACACATACAGTCTGCACATGAAAACATTCCATTATCAACACATAATAAAACCAAGAGACATTTTGTCTGCTGGACATCGTTGCCTGACCAATGAGAATCAGAATATGCAAAATGGAAAACAATAGAAATTCTCCTAGTCGACAGACACAATCAGGAAGACATATCATTAACCGATGCCCGTATAAATAAATAATTTTTTTTTTTACAAACTTACATACATTGCGTTGTGGTGCAGTGGATGTCAACAAATAGAGAAGCCGAGTTCGAATTCCAGTTGAATTCCTTGAATTCACTAACGCACAAATACTCTTTGGAAAGCTATTAAGCCGTCTCTTCCCTCCAGTTATGGGTTAAATAATAGGACAGACTGAGTTCTACAACCATTTGCTGGCAACCAGCCTACCGCAGAGAGCAATGGCAGTCTACTGCGCTACAATCTTCTGTCCAGTCAGTCATGTCTCTTTCGAGACATGATCGCCAAATCACGTATGGCACTTGACTGACTGACTGAATATAATAGTTAGAATCATGATTAAGGCTTCCGGTTTAAGATTATACATTTTTATTTTTCATGAGTTCCGTCCTCGACTGGAGCACTTTATGACAAAAACACCCTGACCTTCTACCAGTAAACAACTGAAAAAAGAATGCAATTTTGGAATTAATTCTCATTATAGTTTAAAATTATATATATTTATATACAGTTTTAATCTGTTATATATATATATATATATATATATATATAGAGAGAGAGAGAGAGAGAGAGAGAGCCTTTGAGATTTCGCTCTCCCGATCGACTCAATCGATTAAAAACTTAATTGGGCGATTAAAGTTTATTGCTTTACTGTCTCGCAATGAAGCGTGTTCCTTGAAATATATAAAAATAAAATCTGGTTCCTTTTACAACCCAAAAGTATGCCATTGAAGATTCACACCTTGCTTAGAATGACCTACAATGACATTATTGAACTCTTTGGTCTTATGCATGGCGACTGATTTACGAGACAGTGAGATCTCGAAATTATCAAAGCAAGATTTGTCAAATGGAATTTAGACTGACCAGCTCCTGTCTCGCTTTTATCGTCCCGGTCAGTGTGTAAACATTTGTTTAATCAACGCTTCCAGAGTGGAACCAAAATGTCTCTGTCGCCCAAATTAAAAACGCTCACAGATTTTCAGAAACTCATTTGGAAAAATATTATCCTATATTTCCTCTCCGCTTACGAAAAGTGAAAAGGAACATTTGAAGGAAAGAAAAAAAAATACGCATACTTCTTTTAACCAAACACTGCAAAACAAATTATACAAGTAAATAATTCTTTTGTGGAAAATCTTTGAGAAAATCAGATTTTTTATTTTTTTATTTTTTTATCATCTATGAGATGGAGGTTGTAGTTAAACAGAAGAAAGAAACTACGAATTTAGGTACCTCCACTCAATTGCCCCCCAAATAAAAAAAGGCTAATCATTATATTAAAAGGGTTCAAACTAAATAAAAACAAAGTTTTATCATCAAAACTTTTATGCTATTATTAAGAGGAAAGATCAAATTTTGTTGCTATAATTTTTTTTAAATTTTAAATTCTTTCTAACACGTTCAAAATGTTTTCCGTCAGCGAGTCACGTAAGGCGACATATTAAGAAAATGGAATCGGTCGAATAAAATGATTTTGAGGCGAGTAAATTTTTCTCGCTCTCGACCGCCGGTTGAGTGATTTCTTTTTCAATCTCAAAGGATATATATATATATATATATGTATATATATATATATATATATATATATATATATATTAATTCAGATACTTCAATCCAAGGGAAAAAAGCAGGAAGGTAAATTCCAAAAACCCGATCCTAATTAATATTAAAAATTTTATTTTAATATTAAAAAATGATACAGGAAGAGAGCTCCATGTAATAAAATATTACAGAGCAAATATATATTAAAAAAGGATTAATTCAAAAATGTTGAATGGCCATTTTAATTGGACATATTTTTGTTCATTCAAATATTATTTCACAAGTTTTCTGGCGTGTTGCACTCAGTACACGAAATAAGTACTGTTTAAAACAAAAAAAAAATATATATATATAGTGATGTCAAAGATACTATGTAACCTAAAATGCTACCAGTTAATGAGGTCGTAAGATAAAAGGCATTTAAAGCAATTAGTCTTTGAAACTGTATGTTCGTTATCAAAGAGAGAGAGTATTAATAGAATTAATGCGTGTCAATGTTTTTCATTTAGCTGGTTGATGCTACCTTCAGTATCTCGAATCCAGAGGTGTCAGGTCCGCCTACGAAACTCTCGAGTCGGGATACTCAACTAAATGACAAACTTCTAATTTTATATATATATATATATATATATATATATATATATATATATATATATATTCGGTAATGAATTAGAGCACTCTGGCCACTGGCGTATGATACATCATACGCTAAAGGTCTGCCTCCTTCTACCGAGCGCCCATAGCTCAGAGGTAGAATCGCCGACTGACACCAATCCTGGGTTGAAAGCACTCGGATATCTAACCGTACTGATGAGCTGTGAGACAGCGAAACATATCTGTCTGCGGATGACTATCTATATACGAGACTATATATTTTTATGTATCAAGAACGATTTTGGGAAAATTGATTCCTCCTGAAGAGTGAACGGACAGGTTCGTATACGAAAAGTTGGTGTCAGGATGCCGAAAGTAATATTAATCAGCTAAATGACAAACTTTTATTGATATCTTATATATATATATATATATTTAATCATATCATCCCAAGCAAGGCGGTAACGCCACTAATGTGCAGGGGGCTACATACATAAGAGTGAGAAGATTAGAAAAGAGAAAACCGGAAACCGCATCCTAAACAGGAAAGAAGGAATGAGCCTCTTCACCTGTTCAATAGACGTGGGTGGAGTGTGAACCGGGCGATAGTTTAGTCTATCTACTCCAATTGAGAAAAATAAAATAAAATTTTAAAAAAGAGTGAAAAGATTGGAAAAGAGAAAAGGGAGAAAAACCG
>JBBBDQ010002119.1:100000-152500 GCA_037127315.1 Ascarosepion bandense | reverse complement strand
AGTAGCAAATGCTTGACAATCTCCTCAAAGATGAAGGCAGGACTTGAAGCAACTGAAATGTGGTTCTACAGAAGGATGCTGAGGATAACATGGACAGAACGTAAGCAGCGATGGGTTTTTAGAGAGGATGGACACGAGACGGAAACTGATACTTAACATCAGGTAAAGACAGCTGAAGTTTTTAGGACATTCAAATATCTAACTGAAGACGGAAAATGCGACACAGAGATCCAAAGGCGAATTTGCATGGCGAAAGACGCGTTCCAGAAGCTGAGTTAAATATTAAGATACAGGAAACTTTCACTAGAAACAAAGAAGAGAGTACTGGATTGGTATGTGATGTCAGTTTTTCAATATGGCAGCGAATGTTGGACAATATCCACAAAGATGAAGGGAAAACTTGAAGTAGCTGAAATGTGGTTCTACAGAAGGATGCTGCGGATATCGTGGACCGAGCATGTGAGCAATGACGACGTTTTGGAAATGATGGAAACGAAAAGGAAATTAATATTGAGCATCAGGAAGAGACAAATGATGTTCCTGGGACATGCAATGAGGAAAGAGGGCTTGAAGAACCTGATATTAACAGGCCAGATAGAGGGAAAAAGAGACAGAGGAAAGCAGCGGCTAACATATTTCAAAGGTCTGAGCAGGTGGATGACAGAACGGGGGCTGAGAGACGTTACAGGAGAAAGCGTGCTAAGAGCCACCAGGGATAGGGAGACGTGGAAGGCCATGATCGCCTACGTCCTGAAGGGACAAGGTACATAAAAGAAGAAGAAGAATGAGGAAGGAGGGCTTGGAGAACCTAATGCTCACGAGACGGACAGAGGGGAGGAGAGACAAGGGAAAGCGGCACATGACATACTTGGTGGACTTGAGCAGATGGATGATAGAGCTGGAATTGATAGGGATAACAGGAGAATGGGTATTAAGAACGACAAGGGACGGAGATGTGTAGAGCCATGATTGCCTGCGTCCTGAAGGGACACGGTACATAGAAGAAGAAGACGTAGTAGAAGAAGAAGAAGAAGAAGAAGAAGAAGAAGAAGAAGAAGAAGAAGAATTTCACTTCTAAAGTTGCAATCACAGTATCCTCAAACGGTTCAATATTATATCTATACCTAAACCATAGTCATTAGTATCTGAAGTTAATATCATGACAGCTTTCGTATCGTAGTTCACTAATTATAAGTGTGACATTAGTGTTTTCTTGGTTTCTTCAAACGCCTTTTGACACTCATCAGTTGAATTCGACTTTACGCATTTTTAAGCAAATTGTTCAGTGAAGCTCTTAAATTCTACTTATTAGGGATGTAGATTTGATGATATATATTTGTTGTATAGCTATAGCAGACACAGAAAGGAAGTTACAAGACCTCCTACAGAAGGTAGCAGAAGAAAGTAACAAGAAAGGACTAGAAATAAACTGAACGAAAACTGAATGCATGGTCATCAGTAAAAAGGGCAGCCCAAAATGCCAAATACAGGTCGGGGATACCAGAATCAAGCAGGTACAAAAATTTAAATACCTTATAACAGAAGACGGAAAGTGCGACACAGAGATCTGAAGGCGAATTGGCATGGCGAAGGAAGCATTCCAGAAGTTGAGTAAGGTATTAAGAAACAGGACAATTGCGCTAGAAACAAGGAAGAGAGTACTGGTTTGCTACGTACTGTCCGTAGCAATATGGCAGTGAATGCTGGACAATACCATCAAAGATGAAGGAAAAACTTAAAGCAACTGAAATGTGGTTCTACAGAAGGATGCTGCGAATATCATGGATCGAGCATGTGAGCAATGATGAGGTCTTAGAAATGATGGAAACAAAAAGGAAATTAATACTGAGCATCAGAAAGAGACAGCTGAAGTTCCTGGGACACGCAGTGAGGAAGGAGGGCTTGGATAACATATTTGATGCACCTAATTAGGTGGATGACAGAACGAGGATTGCATTGTGTAACAGAAGAAGGCGTGGAAAACTCTTGTATCATGTTCTTCTTCCTTTCCACTCTACACTCAGGCAGCTCTCTTCACACCTGTATTTCCATCCATACGCGAACTACCAGTTACCCTGGAAGAAAAAAAAGTAAAATCAGAAGACATGTTTATTTCGAAAATAAAAAAACATCTAAAAGAAAGTAAGACAGACAATTTTTAGAACAAAATCCAGACTTGATCGTTTACTCGCTATGTGACGGAGTACTAATGCATGCATAATAAGTACACCTGTCATTTAACAAAAGTGGATATTAAATGAATTTCATAGTGAATATCCGGGGATTTTAAGGGTGAAACTCGACCAAAATGAATCAAAACATTGAAAAATTAATAAAAGCTAGCATAGGTTGTGCTCTGGCGCCAAAATCACCTACCACGGAATTACAACCTTGGCCAAAGACACAGAGGGATCAAGCTTCGAAATAATTTTTCCACTGTTTAACTTTACCACATTTTTCTCTAAACATGAGAATGAGTAGTTATTTGAATCTAAATATTTGTTTAACCCAGTCGGACAAATCAGCAAAAACACGATTTTCTGATCGTGCCGCCCATTTTGAGTGGTCAATGTTTTTCACTTGCTCCGACTTTCTTTTTTCAAGTTTCATTATTCGTTGTATTGATCCAAAACTGCAAAATGGTACACTATGTTTTGGTTCAAATCCTGCCGCCGACACTTTTTTCACTTAAAGTTTTGCTTTGACTTTGGAACACCGACTCAACCCATCCGACAGAATATCTGGACATTTTTTTAAATTCTTACTTTTAATTTTTAATTTTTTACTTTATTTTTTTTTAACTGGTCACATTTTTGCAATAAATATTTATAGGTAAAACCCATAACTCAAACAATTCCATCCAGCCAGTACCGAATAATTTTGTAGTCTTAGCTTTCACACACTTATTACGAGATAAAATGTTGCAAGCCATTCCATTAATAAAAATTCTTTCTCTCCTGAAAAATGTCTTACGACTTTCGAATATGTTTTACTTTTGCTTTCCATGCGGATTTCTTGATTATCAATACCAGCATTTGTTTCATTTTCGCATCCACATTATTAATTTTGCTATAAACGACTTTTCCTTGCTTAAGTTTTGGTAAATTTATGTCCCACTTTTCCACAGCTGTAGAATTTCGAATTCTTAAAGGGGCGGTTATTTCTGTAGGAATCTTATAGAACAACCAGCCAGTAATCAGCTAGAATAGAAGTTGAGTCCAACTGACCAAAAAACCACGAAGGCAAATTGGTCAGTCAGTTAAGTGCCATACGTGATACACGCTTGGGCGATCATGTCTCGAAAGAGACATGACTGACTGGACAGAATATTATCCTGCAGTAGGTTGCCATTGCTTTCTGCGGTAGACTGGTTGCCGACCAAAGCTATAGAACCCAATATGTCCTGTTATTTAACCCATAACTGGAAGGAATAGACGGATTAATACCTTTCCCAAGAGGTATTTGCGCGTAAGTGAATGCAAGGAATTCAACTGGAATTCGAACTCGGCTCTCCGATTTTTCGTTCCGAGTCGATATCCACTGCGCAACAACGCACATCGCAAATTAGTGGGTGGTTTAAATGATAACTTGGGAGATGCCATTCTGTTACAGGCAAGTCTATTCTGTAAGCCGTGATTGGCTGATAATTTCAGTGTGTACATTGAGCTCCATAAATATTGAGCACAATATCCACCATTTCTCTTTGGGTCACATAGGGACATGTATTCAGTTACAACCCTACAGTGTTCCCCAAACTGCTAGTCTGTTGGTACGGAAAATTACACCAGAACTTTTACGTGAAATCTTTGTTACTGTGAGTACATCTTTTTGTTTACAGTGTTTTGTTTGTGTTGCCCGTTTGTTTGATTTTTGGACGTTTTTGAAAAAAAAATTTTTACGTTGTGAGGGGGGTGGGCAAGCCAAAGTATGGCTTCGTCTCCCCAGCCGTCTACATCCGCGGCTACTCCAACGGTGACATCTTCGCCGTTGGTTTGGAAGAATGCACCGACAAAAAAGAACGGAAATTATTACCTGCAAATGCAAGAAAAGTACAAGCCATTCTTCAAAGATAATGAGCTTATCATCATCCCTGAAGTTGGAAAAGAGGTTGCCACTAGGACAATTTCCCTGCTGACGTCGGACCCAAAAACTCGGAAATTTGTGGGCGTCAGTAGGGAAATTATGATGAAATATTAAAGAGCCTGAGCATCAATCCCAAAGTGCTGGCAAGAAGATCCCGAGCCATGTGGGATGTTTTCCTTGGCTCGGAAACTGAAGCAAAAAAATTAGCAGGAATGTGCCTACAAGCTAAAGGCGTGCGCCTTAAGACAGAATATATGGGTACAAGACACACACATATAATGATACATGGCGTGCCTCTGGAAATCCACGTTGGGGCCTATTTGTCACAGTTCGGAGCGGTGGAGGAGGTAAACAGAGTAATGAGCAAAGCTGGGCTACCAACAGAGGGCGTCAGCGCCTACGTAATCGTAGATAGATCAAATTTTCTACGAGTACCTGACGTCCTCCTATGTAAAAGCCGAAAATTGTTTGTGGCCGTGGAAGGTCGCAGATCGCATTGTTGGCATTGTGGAGCAGTAGGCCACATGGCCAAACTATGCCCCACTAGGAAGCAAATAGAACAGAAAGAGACAGCATCTGTAGTTCAAGGATCATCAGCAATGACGGTGGCACCGGCGGTGCAGTCCAAAAAACGGCTTCAACAGAGTGGACCGAGGTAGTGAAAGGAAGGAAAAAGACAACCTCCTCTCCTTCAAAGCAAGACTCATTGTCCAAGAAGGCTGCTTCTCCCTCCAAAAAGGAGAAAAAGACAGAACAACAGCAGCGACTACAAAAACAACAACAACAACAACAAGGAAAGCAGCAACAGAAACTACAACAACAACAACAAGGTGAACAGCAAATGAAAAAGCAGTAGCAACATCAGCAACCAAGCCAGGAGACAGTGATGGAGGTGGGGGATATGCCACCACCACGCTCATCTTCTATGAAAAGGTGTCGCGAAGATGAGGAAGATGGGACAAAGAAAAGAAAAAACGGACTTTGGCGAGCGTGGTAAGGGGGAAAGAGTCAGGGCTATTATTAAGACTCTATCCGCCCAGCTTCACCGAAAAGAACTTGCCCAATGATAGGGAAGAGTCAGTCTTCCCTCCCCACATCTTCTCCCAAATCGGAGACACCCTCTTCCCAGCCAGAGGCTCCTCCTTCCCAAATGGAACTACCATCCTCTCAACCAGAATTACCCTCCCCAAAAGCCGATCATCCTCTCCCCAATATAGAAAAGTCCTCGCAAAAAGGGGAAAAGAAGAAAAGGAAGAACCCCTATAGACATCTAGAAGTCTGCAAAATAGATCAGCAGGCCCTGGACCTTAGCACACAGAAGAAGGCCCTGCTAAAGCCCCTTTTCAAACTTACCTCGGTTGACGACAACTCAACTGAAAAACCTGAGAATTTCCATGAGGCTCCCGGGGTTTTAACCCTCATTAGAAGTACTGGAGGAAGTTTTCAAATTTGGGACTTCCTCCAGGGAGCCATAGAGGCGTACCTTAAAATCAAGATGGCCCAGATGGGCACTAACTATTTAAAAAAATTGTCAAATTATTGTGCCGGGAGGGTCCCTGTTATCCTTCATCCCTCGTTATATAGAGCGGCAAAACTAACTTCCCCACGGACGTCGGCGGAATTGTCCTGGACGGACGAATTACGTCCGATATTGGAACTGGTTCTCTGGGACAATCCGTCGGGGTCCCTGCTCTCACAGATTTTTGCTCCGTATGTGACCAGAAGTAATTTTCTGCTTTCTTTTTCAGGTCTAAAAGATGTCAATGAAGTTAGCCAGTTTGAATGCGAAGTGCCTTAGGGATCGGAGTAAGGCTACCCGCCTGCTTCGGGACCTCTTGTCCTTCGGTGTGGATATCGCCGCGATCCAAGAGACTCACTTTGTTTGCAAGGCCGATGCCTGTGTGCGGTCTAAAGACTTTGTCGTCTATTCAGCATATGCGGACCGGCTGGTCAGAGGAGTTTCTTTGCTGGTTAAGCGTACCCTGGACGCGAAGGCGGATCTTGTCCATGTCAGTGTCGAGGGCCGGCTGATCGTGGCCGATATTGCAGTGAAAAGCAATGCGTTTCGACTGGTTGCGGTTTATGCGCCCAACAACCGGGAAGAGCGCGTCTCGTTTTTTCGGCGGTTGGAGCCCTTCCTGGTGCATTCAACGCGACTCGTTTTAGTGGGGAAGTGGAATGCCATCCTGGACCCCAAGTTCTGGTCTTGGGCGCCAGGTAGCGATTATCTCAGCAACGCTGAGTTTTCGCTCACCTGGCGATTGGCTCGGAATCGGTTGACTCTCAATGACATGGCCTTCATATGGGGCCTGGCGGATTTGCCAGATTGTGAACGCTGCAACCTTGGCTTGGAAGAAACGTCTTCGCACGCCTTCTACCATTGTTCGCGGGTTCGCCCTCTATGGGACCGTGTCGGCGAGTTGACTGCTCGTATCGCGCCGCGAAATCTTGTGCTCATTGATCGTGCATTTGCCTGCGACAATGTGTCACCCCCGTTTTCTGGGATGAAGTGTATGGTGTTTCTGTCGCTACTAGCTACGGCACGAATGGTGATTTGGACGACGCGGAAGGAGGAAATCTTGCGAGGTCAGCGTCTTTCACATCAGGATCTGATCCGATATTTTGAGCTGGTGCTCAAAATAAGGATTACAACTGATTGGAAACGTTTGACTTCGACAGACTTCAGCAAAAGGTGGGTAAATGTGGCAAGCCTGGTTCGCGTGAACGGGGCTAGTCTTGATTTTCTCTTTCATATCTGCTGGTTACATCGGGGTGGATTCCTGTGGAACCCTCCCCTGGTTAAGGTAGCTCTCCTTTGTGTACCTAGTTAAAATGAATTAATATGTTACTAGCCTGTACCCGGCTTTCTCTTTTGTTATGATCCAAGTCGAGATTCCCAACCATCCCAGTTTGTTTTGGCCTCCTTTTATCTCGGCTGGTTTAGCCTTTTATTGTCTCATTCCTGTAATTTTTTACCCCCTCGTGGGGAGGGGGTAAAAAAATTAGTCCCTTAGTGAGTGTGTTTCTTGATTTCGCCGTCTGACGGAATACAGCGGCCACTCTTTTTTCTGGGATGGACGGGTCTTACTAACATTGTTTATTAGTTTAGTTCCAAATTTGTTGTATTTTTAGTTTGGTTTTTGGGTT
Organism: Ascarosepion bandense; assembly: GCA_037127315.1. NCBI lineage: Eukaryota > Metazoa > Mollusca > Cephalopoda > Sepiida > Sepiidae > Ascarosepion > Ascarosepion bandense. Next base: position 145,270 of record JBBBDQ010002119.1, on the reverse strand, counting down.
CATCCCCCCCCTCCCATCATTTCATTCTTCATTAAATCTTTTAAATTATGTATTATATTGTATATAAATACATTTTTATTGTCATGGGTTTTCCCCCGTTTTTAGGTGCCCTTCGTAAATATGTGGTATTATGGTGTATGAAGGTTTGGGAGATGATGGATGGATTCTTTTGGTGATTGAGCAAATTGTAATGAGTGAATTGGTCGTGATAGTGTTTAGCTAGGTATAGTATAGTTAAGCGAGAACCAACCCCTACACCTCCCCTTGTTCGACCTTGTACCATAATTGTATTTTTCGATACAATAAATAGTGTATTCAGTTACAACCCTGTTTATTTTTGTCTGCCAACTTGACGCTAGTTGGAAACATAAGGAAAGTGAGTCTCACACTCTTGAATGTTCATCTTCCTACAGGGAGACAAAAGGAGACAGCCATGTTGAAAGGTAAGTTATTTGACTTCTACAACCTTTAAATCTAACTCCTTTCTTTTCTTATTTACTCTCTCATTTCTTCGCTTTCTTGTCCTCCTTATGCGGCGCTAAGCTTGAGTGAACAACTTATATTGCTGTTCAATCACCAATTGACGGTGGTTCTCCTCCATATATTTCCTTCAGGACTTTAGCAAATCGTTAATGAAAGCAAAAAAAGCCTCACCTTTGATCCAGACCACAAATGATACCGGTCCGGTTTGCTCCACTATTCTGTAATAGGGCCTCCATCTCTGATCAAGTTTTCTTTCCCTTCAGTGAATTTTTAGATAGACGGGTGTAAAAATCTTGTGGAAGAAACAGACAGTACTCAACTAGAATAGAAGTTGGGTTTGACTGTCTATTTATTGTAAAAATTTACAATTGTGGCACACGGCCAAAAAGGGAGGGGGAAACAAAACTGAGGATGGTCTTCAGTAATCTATCTTATACCTAGCTAATCTCTTTCGCGACCCAGACACACGCTACAATCTTTCTCAATCACCAAAAGAACTTGTCCATCAACGCTCATACTGCCGTACACCAAAATACCGCAAAGCATTCCGGGGACCTAAAAATTCCCCATAATGTACATAAAAGTTTGAGATTGTACAATATTTACAATAAATTGCAAAAATATATTAAAATTTTCTACATGAAATGACAAAGGGGGAGGGGCATGACACAAATCCCCAAATAAAATTCCAAACAAAAAACAACAACATAAACATTGTGTTAGCTGGACCCAACCTACCCTCAAAACAAAGAGGTCGCTGTATTCCGCCCAGAGGACGAAATCAAGAAACTCTCTTTCTACAGGGAGTGGAGAGGCAAAAAAGAAATTGGACTGGGGAAAATATAATACTGGCTCAGACGAGATGAAACGGGACAAAAAAATAATTAACGGAAACTGGGAATCTCGAACTGGACCATAACCAAAGACGAAAGCCGGGGAACAGACCAGGAATCACACTCACTCACATTAACTAGGTACACAAAAAGGGACTTACCTTAACCAAAGGGGAGGGTTCCAGAGGAATCCAACCCGATGTGACTACCAGATCTAAAAGAGAAAATCCAGGCTAGCCCCAGTCACGCGAACCAGGCTCGCCACATTTACCCACCTTTTGCTGAACTCTGTCGGTGGCAACCGTTTCCGATCAGTCCTAATCTTCATTTTGAGTTGGTACTCAAAATATCGGATTAGATCCTGATGCGAAAGACGGCCACCCCGCAAGACTTCCTCCAAACGCGTTGTCCATATCACCATTCGAGCCGTGGCTAGAAGCGACAGAAACACCATCCGTTTCACTCCGGTGTACGGGGGCGACACATTGTCGCAGGCGTATGCACGATCAATGGACACGAGTTCCCGCGGCGCGATGCGAGCAGTCAACTCGCCGACACGATCCCACAACGGGCGAACGCGCGAACAATGGAAGAAGGCGTGCGCCGACGTCTCCTTTAAGCCAAGGTTGCAACGTTCACAATCTGGCAAATCCGCCAGGCCCATTATGAAACGCATGTCATTGAGAGACAAGGCGTTACGAGCTAGTCGCCAAGTCAGAGAAAACTCAGAGTTACTGAGCCAATCCGATCCTGGCGCCCAAGACCAATGAGAGCGATACACCTCCTCCGTCATGCCGAGCCTCTCCCTCAATCGATCCTTCGCGACGCCCTCCACTAATCCCCGATAGAAGTGCCTCCTAGGCCGAGAAAGGTCACTAGACCGTGGAATGGCCCACAAGGCCCTCCGGCACTCGCGGATGAAAGCCGGTTGCTCTCGAAGCCTGCGGCAGCGCAACGAGACCGGGGGAGTGATAGTGAGGCTAGGGAACGCGTCCCTCACTACCCCCGTAAGCAACGAGTCTTCCATTAACGCACGACTGAGAAAAGCCAACCTCGAGGCGCGCCGGTGGCTCGCCAAGTGCGGCATTCCCAGTCCCCCTTGACACGGACGTTGGTAACAGACACGTTTGTCGACGTGATGTCTGCGTCCTCTCCACAGAAGGGAGAATAGCAGACGCTCGATCGCCTCCTCACGCTCCTCACAAATTGGAAGTACAGACAGCCGATAAAGGATCATGGGGAAGACGTAAGCGGCACACGCCTCCGCCAGGCCCTTTACGGAGAGACTCCGTCGACGCCAAGTTTCGACCGACGCGCCGACCTTTGCCTGTATATCAGACCAATTCTTCTCCAACTGCAAGTCCGGACCGAACCAAACTCCGAGGATTTTGACCGGTCCGTCCGTCCAGTCGAAGGGCCCCGGAAGGGGAATCCCCTTCCAGGCGCCTAACCGCAAGCCGGAAGACTTGTCGCGGTTGATCTTGGCCCCTGTCACCTGTTCGTACCGTTCAAGCGCCTTCTGTACCGCTCTTATGTCCCTGCGGGAGGACACAAAAGTCGTTACGTCATCGGCGTATGCGGAAACCCTGGCTCGAGCACCACCAGGGATAGCGATTCCACATAGGGCCGGACTGCACGACCTGTCCCTTAGCCGGCGAAGGAGGGGCTCCAACGCCAAAACATAGAGTAAGGACGACAGCGGGCAACCCTGTCGAACCGACCTAGACAGCGCAAACGCGCTCGACAGCTTTCCGTTCACCTGCACCACAGCCGTGGGGGAGCGATACAGGAGACCAATCCAGCAGCAGAAGTCGGTTTCGAATCCGGCAGCCTGCAGGACCGCCGCCAGGTAGCCATGGTCAACCCTATCAAATGCCTTGGACTGATCCAAATTGATCAGCGCGGCCTCATCGTCGTCTTTTACACCCTCTAGGATCGTGCGGATCAAGTGCAGGTTACTCTGAATTGTTCGGCCCTTCACAGCGCAAGTCTGATCAGGTCCCAACAGAGACTCGGCAACTAGCTGCAAGCGATTCGTCAGGATCTTGGCCAAAATCTTTAACTCTGTGTTTAGCAGAGTTATGGGCCTGTAACCGTCTAATTCCCTCCCAACATCCTTGCCTTTTCTCAACAGCGTGACCACACCTCTGGTGAACCGACTGGGGATGGACCCCTGACGGAACCAGTTGTTGAACACAACTGTCAAGATAGGGACAAAGATGTGCGACAGCCTCAAGTACAATTCATAGGGCAAACCATCCAAACCTGGCGACTTGCCACTGCCGACTCTCTTCAAAGCCGCGTAGACTTCGTCCTCCGTAATCTCTCCCTCGCAACTAGCCGCTTCAGCCGGCGAAAGCCGGGGAAAGTCAGCCAAATAGCTGCGAAACTCCTCGTCGCGGAGACCAGGCTCCTTGGTGAACCGGCGTTCGAAATGCCGCCGAAACGCCTCGCACATGTCATCAGTCGACCTAAGGGTGTGCCCCTCCGGGTCTCGTATCTCGCGGATGTACCGGTCGCCACCTCGACGGACTTCCTCCTTGCGCAGTTCCGCGCCCATGTTCACAGCTTCGGAAGACATCTTGCTTAACTTATGTCTAATTACCTCACCCATGTAACAATCGCTAGTCGACCGCTCCAGGGCCTCCCTAGCTACGGCTATCTCTAAGGGATCCCCACCAGCCTCCGCCCGGGAAAAATTAGATCTAAGCGTCTTCACCTTGGCAGCCTTATCTAGGTTGAGCCGTTGGCTGTATTCAGTGGTGAAAGACCTAATCCTATCCTTAAGACTAGCCCACCACTTATTCCCAATGACTCCCCCAGTTAACGCCCGCTGAACTACGATAATCAGCTGGTTCCGGAAGTCCCGCCTGTCCAGTAAGGACTGGTTGAACTTCCAGTAGCCAGCCATTCTAGCCCTAAATTCTAACACCACACGGGCACATACAATTTTGTGGTCCGTGTAGCCTAACCAGTGGAACGTTGGGCATTCTAAGAAATCTATATCGGCCTCTCTCACTAACATTCTATCAAGGTAGGAAACCACCTTGGTATAAGGCCAACTATTCGCCCACGTCCACATTTTCCCGCCCGGATGATCGACCCGGTATCTATCGACGAGACCAAATTCGTCAATCAGATCGACCAGGCTACGATCACCACTCCTCCCGCTAGAGCCCCACCCTCTATCCAATTTGGGGTCCAGGATGGCATTCCAGTCCCCAACTAGAACTAGTCGCTTGGAATCGACCAGGAAGGGCTTCAACAGACGGAAAAAGTCGACACGCTCCTCTTGATCATTGGGCGCATAAACCGCAACCAGACGAAACTCCTTGCTTTTCACTGCAATATCGGCCACGATCAGCCGGCCCTCGGCACCGACATGGACAAGATCCACCTTCGCGTCCAGGGTACGCTTAACCAGCAAAGAAACTCCTCTGGCCAGCCGGTTCCCATATGCTGAATAGACGACAAAGTCGCTAGACAGCACACAGGCGTTGGCCTTGCAAACAAAGTGAGTCTCTTGGATCGCGGCGACATCCACACCGAAGGACAAGAGGTCCCGAAGCAGGCGGGCAGCCTTCCTCCGATCCCTAAGGCCCTTCGCATTCAAGCTGGCTAACTTAATTGACATCTTTTAAACCTGAAACGAGAAAGCAAAAAATTACTCCTGGTCACATACAGGACGGAAATCTATGGCAGTAGGGACCCCGACGCATTGTCCCAGGCTACCAGTACCAATATCGGACGTAATTCGTCCGTCCTGGACAATACCGCCAACGTCCGTGGGGAACGTTAGTTTTAATGCCCTATAAAGTGAGGGGTGGAGAATTGCAGGGACCCTACCAGAACAGAAATGTGATAGTCTTTGTAAATATTTTGTGCCTGTCTGCACCATTTTAATTTTTGGGAAGGCATCAACCGCCCCCTGCACAAAGTCCCAAGCTTTTAAATTACCCCCGGTGTTTCTAATTAGGGTAAGCACACCGGGTGCACTTGGGAAATTTGCCGGGTCCTCGATTGACTTACCGTCAATCTCTGTAATCTTAAATAGTGGCCTTAGGAGAGCCTTCTTGTGAGAAGAAAGGTCCCTCTCTAATGCCAACCTATCCACTTTACATATGTCCACCCTCTTGAAGGGGTTTGGTTTTTTCTTTTTCCCTTTATGTGCTTTAGGGGCAGACTGTGTCGCTTCAGTAAAAGGGGTTTCTGGTTGGGAGGGAGGAGTTTTGGGGGGAGAAGGTTGGGAAGAATGTTTCTGCAATATGGAGAGGGGTGCAGGGGAAAGCCTAGTAAAAGTTCTGGTTGGGGAGACGGAATGACTCCTCCCCGTTGTTTTGCCATTTCTGACTGGTGATGCAGGAGCGGATTGGGTCTTGGTGATCACCTGCTCTGTCCTGCCACGCTCTTCCACGTCTACTTTCCCCTTCTTTTGGGTAGTTTCTTCTTCCTCTTCCCTTCCTCTTTTCAGGGACGATGACCGTGGTGGAGGCATTTCCTCCACCTCCATAGCCTTGCTTGGTATCTGTTGTTGTTGCTGTTTTTGTTGTTGTTTCTGCGACTGATTTTTTTGTTGCTGCTGCTGCTCCTGCTGTTGTTTAGCCTCTTTACCAGGCTTCTTCTTTTCTGGGGGTGGTGGTTTTTCCTGTTGACGAGGAGGGGAAGCCACTTTCTTCCCCCTCCTAACCACCTCCGTCCACTCACTACTTCCATCATCGGCTTTTTTTGCCTCGGCGACCGGTGTTTTTGCCACTGGCGGTGTTGCTGGTGGCACTTGTTCCACATCTAATTTTCTTCCGGGGCATGCTTTAAAAATGTGCCCAGCCTCTCCACAGGCCCAACAATGTGGTTTCCGTCCCTCAACCACAATAAACAACTTCCTACCCCTACACAATAAAGTATCGGGGATTTTTTAAAAAATGGCTCTGTCCACCACAATGTTTACGCATACACCTTCAGTGGGCACACTTGCCTTGCTCAATACTCGCGCCACCTCCTCCACTGCTCCATACCTCGCAAAAAAGCTCCAACGTGGTCACACGAAACCTCGACCGGCACACCATGGATAAGTACTTTGGTCCTTCTAGTACCCATGTACTCAGTCTGCAGTCTTATCCCTTTCGCAGTCAACGTGCTTCCTGCTAAATTTTTGGCTTCATTTTCGGAATTTAGCAGAACGTCCCACATTGCTCGAGATCCTCGTGCCAGTATCTTAGGGACAATATTCAAGCTCTTTAGGGCTTCCTCCATGTTCTCCCTACTTATGCCAACGAATTTACGGCTTTTCTCATCTGATGTTAGCAGGGAGATAGTTTTAGCTGATATCACATCCATGACCTCCGGAATGACTACCAGCTCGTTGTCTATAATGTAGTCCTTATATTTGTCCTTCATTTGTAGGTAATAATTGGCGTCCTTCTTGGTCGGAGATTTAGCCCACACCCAGGGCGAAGGAGTCACCATTGGGACAGCGTCAGATGTTGAGGGCTGGGGAGACGAAGCCATAATTTGACTTGCCTCCCCTCACGACACAAATTTTTCACAAAAAAGTTCAACAATAAAACAAGCAACAAATAAAAAAAAACTGGTGACAAAAATGACAAACTTACAGGTAGCAAAACTCCAAGTAACACAGATTCAACTGAACTTTGAAGAACAGAAGTTGGGTTTGACTGACCAAAAAACCTTTATTTAACTCTTTTTACAGAGTTTATGGCACAAGGCCGAAAGTGGGGTGGGGAAAGAAAACTCAGGATGGTCGTACACTATCTACGTTATACCTAGCTAATCAGACTCGTGACCCAGACATACATTACAATTTGTCGCAATCACCATAAAAACGTATCCATCAACACACAAACCATCTCGCACCATAACACCGCAGTGCATTCTGGGGACCTAAACAAAATACCCCGGATGTACATAAAAATTACAATTTTTTAAAAATATATAAAAATTTCACATGAAGTGGCATGATGGGGAGGGGCAAAAACTGAAACAAAATTCCCCAAACTAAACGATTTTCAACATAACATAACAACAAACGAAAACATGATGTTAGCTGGACCCAACCCACCCTCAAAACAAAGAGGCCGCTGTATTCTGCCCAACGGACAAAATCAAGAGGCACTCTTTCTACGGGGAATGGAGAAGAGAAAAATAAAATGGACTGGGTAACATATAAAACTGACCCAGCCGAGATGAAAAAGCGGGACAAAATAAAGACGGAGCTGGGAATCTCGAACTGGATCATAACAAAAGAGACAGTGCCGGGGAACAGGCCGGGAATCCCATTCACTCACATTAACTAGGTACACAAAAAGGAACTTACCTTACCCGGGGGAGGGTTCCAGAGGAATCCATCCCGATGTGAGCCACAGGTCTAAAAGAGAAAATCAAGGCTAGCCCCAGTCACGCGAACCAGGCTTGCCACAGACACCCACCTTTCGCTGAACTCTGTCGGTGGCAACCGCTTCCGATCAGTTCCAATCCTTACTCTGAGCTGATGCCCAAAATATTGGATCAGATCCTGATGCGAAAGCCGGCCACCCCGCAAGACTTCCCCCAAGCGCGTCGTCCATATCACCATTCGAGCCGTGGCTAGCAGCGACAGAAACACCATACGCTTCACTCCAGAGTACGGGGGCGACACATTATCACAAGCGTATGCACGATCAATGGACACGAGATTTCGCGGCTCGATACGAGCAGTCAACTCGCCGACACGGTCCCACAACGGGCGAACGCGCGAACAGTGGTAGAAGGCGTGCGCAGACGTCTCCTTTAAACCAAGGTTGCAACGCTCACAATCTGGCAAATCCGCCAGGCCCATTATGAAACAAATGTCATTGAGAGACAAGCCATTCCGAGCCAATCGCCAGGTCAGAGAAAACTCAGAGTTGCTGAGCCAATCCGACGCTGGCGCCCAAGACCAATGAGAGCGATACTCCTCCTCCGACATGCCGAGCTTCTCCCTGAGTGGATCCTTGGCGACACCCACCACTAATCCCTGATAGAAGTGTCTCCTAGGCCGAGAAAGGTCACTAAACCGTGGAATGGCCCACAAGGCCTTCCGGCACTCGCACATAAAAGCCGGTTGCTCCCGAAGCCTGCGGCAGTGCTTCGAGACCGGGGGAGTGATAGTAAGTCTAGGGAACGCGTCCCTCACTACCCCCGTAAGCAACGAGTCTTCCAATAACGCACGCCTGAGAAAAACCAACCTCGAGGCGAGTTTGTGGCTCGCCAAGTGCGGCATTCCCAGACCCCCTTGACACGGACGTTGGTAACAGACACGTTTGTCGACGTGATGTCTGCGTCCTCTCCACAGAAGGGAGAATAGCAGACGCTCGATCGCCTCCTCACGCTTCTCACAAAGTGGAAGTACAGACAGCCGGTAAAGGATCATGGGGAAGATGTATGTAGCACACACCTCCGCCAGACCCTTTACGGAGAGACTCCGCCGACGCCAAGTTTCGACCGACGCGCCGACCTTTGCCTGTATTTCAGACCAATTCTTCTCCAACTGTAAGTCCGGACCGAACCAAATTCCGAGGATTTTGACCGGTCCGTCCGTCCAGTCGAAGGGCCCCGGGAGGGGAGTCCCCTTCCAGGCACCTAACCGCAAGCCGGAAGACTTGTCGCGGTTAATCTTGGCCCCTGTCACCTGTTCGTACCGTTCAAGCGCCTTCTGTACCGCTCTTATGTCCCTGCGGGAGGACACAAAAGTCGTTACGTCATCGGCGTACGCGGAAACCCTGGCTCGAGCGCCACCACCAGGGACAGCGATTCCACGTAGGGCCGGACTGCACGTCCTGTCCCTTAGCCGGCGAAGGAGGGGCTCCAACGCCAAGACATAAAGTAAGGACGACAGTGGACAACCCTGGCGAACCGACCTGGACAGCGCAAAAGCGCTCGACAGCTTTCCGTTCACCTGCACCACAGCCGTGGGGGAGCGATACAGGAGACTAATCCAGCGGCAGAAGTCGGGTTCGAATCCGGCAGCCTGCAGGACAGCCGCCAGGTAGCCATGATCGACCCTATCAAATGCCTTGGACTGATCCAAATTGATCAGCGCGGCTTCATCGTCGTCTTTTACACCCTCTAGGATCGTGCGGATCAAATGCAGGTTGCTCTGAATTGTTCGGCCCTTCACAGCACAAGTCTGTTCAGGTCCCAACAGAGACTCGGCAACTAGCTGCAAGCGATTCGTCAGGATCTTGGCCAAAATCTTTAACTCGGTGTTTAGCAGAGTTATGGGCCTGTAACCGTCTAGATCCCTCCCAACCTTCTTGCCTTTTCTCAACAGCGTGACCACACCTCTGGTGAACCGATTGGGGATGGACCCCTGCCGGAACCAGTTGTTGAACACGACAGTCAAGATCGGGACAAAAAGGTGCGACAGCCTCAAGTACAATTCATAGGGCAAACCATCCAAACCTGGCGACTTGCCACTGCCGACTCTCTTCAAAGCCGCGTAGACTTCGTCCTCCGTAATCTCTCCCTCGCAACTAGCCGCTTCAGCCGGCAAAAGCCGGGGAAAGTCAGCCAAATAGCTGCGAAACTCTGCTTGGCAGAGACCAGGCTCCTTGGTGAAGCAGTGTTCGAAATGTCGCCGAAACGCCTCGCACATGTCGTCAGTCGAACGCAGGAGATGTCCCTCCGGGTTTCGTATCTCGCGAATGTGCCGGTCGCCGCCTCGACGAACTTCTTCCTTGCGCATATCAGCGCCCATGTTCACGGCTTCGGAAGACATCTTGCTTAACTTATGTCTAATTACTTGGCCAATGTAACGATCGCTAGTCGACCGCTCCAGAGCCTCCTTAGCTAAGGCTATCTCTAGGGGATCCCCACCAGCCTCCGCCCGGGTGAAATTAGCACTAAGTGTCTTCGCCTTCTGAGCGTTATCTAGGTTGAGCCGTTGGCTGAATTGAGTGGCGAAAGACCTAATACTATCCTTAAGTCTATCCCACCACCTATTCCCGATGACTCCCCCAGTTAACGCCCGCTGAACTACAATAGTCAGCTGCTTCCGGAAGTCCCGCCTGTCCAGTAAGGACTGGTTGAACTTCCAGTAGCCAGCCATTCTAGCCCTAAATTCTAACACCACACGAGCACATACCATTTTGTGGTCCGTGTAGCCTAACCAGTGGAACGTTGGACATTCTACGAAGTCTATTTCGGCTTCTCTCACTAACACTCTATCAAGGTATGAAGATACCTTGGTAGAGGGCCAACTATGCGTCCACGTCCACATGCTCCCGCCCGGATGATCGGCCCGGTATCTATCGACGAGACCAAATTCGCCGATCAGATCAACCAGGCTGCGATCATCACTCCTCCCGCTAGCTCCCCGCCCTCTATCCAATTTGGGGTTCAGGATGGCATTCCAGTCCCCAACTAGGATGAGTCGCTTGGAATCCAACAGAAAGGGCTCTAACAGCCGAAAAAAGTCGACACGCTCACCTTGCTCGTTGGGCGCATAAACCGCAATCAGCCGGAACGACCTGCTTTTCACTGCAATATCGGCCACGATCAACCGGCCCTCGGCACCGGAATGGACAAGGACAACCCCCGCATCCAGGGTACGCTTGACCAGCAAAGAAACACCTCTGGCATGCCGGCTCCCATATGCTGAATAGACGACAAAGTCGTTAGACAGCACACAAGAGTCGGTTTCGCAAACAAAGTGCGTTTCTTGGATCGCGGCCACATCCACGCCGAACGACAGGAGGTCACGAAGCAGGCGAGCTGCCTTACCCCGATCCCTCAAGCCATTCGCATTCAGACTGGCTATCTTGACAGACATCGATTAGTCCTGAAAAATAGAAAAAGGAGAATTAATCTACTCACATACCGGATAGAAATCTCTAGCAGAAGGGACCCCGACGGATTGTCCAAGGGACCCTGTACCAACGTCGGACGTAATCCGTCCGTCTTGGACAATTCCGCCGACGTCCGTGGGGTAGGTTAGTTTCACTACCCTATATAACGATGGATGGAGAAGAACGGGGAACCTCCCAGAACAATTTTTCTCCATTTTTTTTAATTCCGGTGTGTTGCTTCGGCACATGACAATATCGTCGTAGACCTTGCTGGCTTGATGAATGTGCTCCCACACCCTCAGATTACCCCCTGTGCTACGCACAAGTGTGAGCACACCAGGGGCATTGGGGAAGTTGGAGGGGTCTTCAGTGGATTTGCCATCCACCGAAGTCAGCTTCAGCAACGGCTTAAGGAGAGCACGCCTCTGGGCAGACCAGTCTTTTACAATGTCCTTCTTATGTACTTTCATTAAGTCTTCCCCCTGGGGAAGCGGTTTCTTCTTTTTGACGAGGGTGGGAGTGGGAGAAGGCGTAGTAGGGGTGGGAGATAAAGGAATCAGTTTAAAGGTTGGGGGCTGGACAGGTTTCTGAGGGGACGAGGGAAGACTCTTGGTTTTCTCAGCATACGTCATCCTTTCCGGGGACTTGTGCATGGATGACGATCTGGACTTCCCTTTGCTGCTCCCGACACTCCTGGTCTTGCGCATATTTTTGCTGCTCTCTGGGTTGTCATCCTCTTCTTCCTCTCTCCCTCGTTTGAGTGAGGAAGACCTTTGTGTTTCCATGTCTTCCTCTGCTGCAGCCTCTTTTTGCGGAGGCTTAAGAGGCGGTTTTTGTGCCGCCTTTGTCACTTTCCCTTGTGGGACATCCCGCTTGGGGGGAGGCTCTGGTGGCGAAGATGACTTCGGAGCCGACTTCGCCGGAGACACAGCTTTTGGCGACTGCATGGTTTTAGCTGCTGCCGTCGTTTGGGGAGGTGATTTAGGGTTCTTTTTCCCTGCCGTCTGCCACTCCCCCTCTTTTCCTTTGCCTGCTGGGCTAGCTTCAACTTTCTCCATTGGTTTCTCTGCTTGTGGCTTTGGCGCTGGGTCCTTCTTTGGGCACGCCTTAGCCACATGATCTGCAGCGCCACATGCCCAGCAGCACGGCCTTCTTCCTTCTACCACGACGTAAATTGATCGCCCCCTGCAGGTGAGGATGTTGGGAATGTTGGCGAACTCCTTTCGAGTCACCGTCACCTGCAGGGTGATGTCCCCAGTCAAAAAGCCTGACTTTGATAGGACAGGCTTCACCTCCGCCACTCTACCAAACCTAGAGAAAAACGCTCCCACGTGGTCCTCGCTGATATCCATTGGGACTCCATGTAGTGTGACCTTTGTTTTCCTCGTGCCCATGTACTCCGTCTGGAGCTTCAAGGTTTTCGTGGCCAATGTTGTGCCGGCCAACTGCTTTGCCTCCTCCATGGTACCAAGCAGGATATCCCACATGGCATGGCTCCTCCTAGCCACGGCTTTCGCATTGATCTCCAATGCTTGTACCGTTTCTTCGATGACCTCCCTGCTGACCCCCACAAACTTTTGCGTTTTGGGGTCCTTCGTCAACAGGGAGATAATCCTGGGTTCAATGGCCGCCAATGACTCGGGAACTGACAGGAGTTCGTTTCCATCAATGTACTTATCGTACTTTTCGCGTAACTCGCCGTAATAGTCTACACCCTTTCTCACTTTCCCCCCATTCCACGCCGCGGTGGAAGGGATGGGAGCTTCAGGCCTTTTCGGGACCTGCAAAATGGGAGACCCAAACTTTTCTTTTTCTGCCGCCGACATGCCTGTAGCTACTGCACCTTCTGCCTGTGTTATCTGCCACTCGCCTTCTTTTCCATTCCACACCGATGTGGACGGTATTGAAGCCGACTCTTGGTTCTTATGAGGTATGTCCTCATCTATCTCCGCTCCACATGACGCCAGTGTGGAGGGAGCCGGACTCCTTGGCCTATCCGCGGCCATTGACCTCCTTCGTACGGAGGGCTTCCTCTCTCAGCGACTTTCAATCAGTCACCGCCTCTTGAACCGCCGACAAGTATTTCTGCTCTAGCACTGTTGATCGCTCTGCTCGCCTACAAAGAGTAGAAAAACGAACACGCAGGCCTTCTAACTGACCAAAAAACCACCTGGGCAAATTGGTAGGTGGTTTAAATAATAACCTGGGAGATTCCATTCTGTTACAGGCAAGTCTATTACGTGAGTAGTGATTGGCTGATAATTTCAGTGTGTACATTGAGTTCCATAAATATTCAGAATATCCACCATTTGTCTTTAGGCCACGTAGGGACATGTATTCAGTTACAACCCTGTTTATTTTGTCTGCCAACTGGACGCTAGTTGGAAACATCAGGAAAGTGAGTCTCACACTCTTGAATGTTCACCTTCCTACAGGGAGACAAAAGAAGGCAGCCATGTTGAAAGGTAAGTTATTTGACTTCTACAGTTTCGATATCGTTGCTTCGACTTGTATAAATGCACATTCTTTTTCTCCACTTTCCTCCGTGTCGCGTTTCAGATTTAGGATTCGCTGACATTCGTCCGATATTTCTTGCAGTGTTAGTTTTCCATTCTGTTACGATTTCATTAGGATTCTAGCACGTATTTTTTTTTTCGCCATTAACCCTTGAACAAAAAATTAATTCTTTAAACATATTCGGAGTCAGCTTGTTTAATTCGACCGATTCGACAAAGCAATTTTTTATTTCTTTCTCGTTAATACTGTATTTTCCATGTTATACTGGAACTAATTTTCTCAACGAAAGATATTTTCTAGTCTTTATTGCTTGCTGCATTCTTTTTTATAAATTTTCTTCTATCTTCTAAAGTAAACAAAAAAGGGAATTTCTTTGTCTGAATTGCATGGGAATTCTGCTATGGCATTTGTCCCCACGTCCAAAATTAAATAAATTGGAGAATTTTCCGTTTATTTCTGAATTATTTTAATCTTTGTTGTTTCTGGTGATGCTGTTGTTGCTACAGTTGGTGTTCTTGTTATTGCAGTTATTTGATTTTAACATTTTTTTTATGCACAGCAAATAAAAAAAAAAATGCATACCAACGTGATTTTGTTTTTTCGTTGTGACTGATATTATGCGTGCCGCAGCAGAAAAGGTATTTTCCTACTGAGTAAAAGTTTCGATTCATCGTCGCCAGTTATAACTCGTGACTAACGGCTATAATCTTATGTCTCCACCGACTCCATCGGTAGTCAAACGAACACTTTATCAGAATTATCACGACTAAGTTTGAGGCTCAACTCTCTTTGAGTTCTTTATTTAAGGCGTCTTGATTAGTTTGTGTATGTGTGTGTGTGTGTGTGTTAAAGCGACTGTTTTACTTAATTCACCAAAATAAACAACTGAGATAGATAGATAGATAGATAGATAGATAGATAGATAATGAACAGACTGAGATAGATAGATAGATAGATAGATAATGAACAGACTGAGATAGATAGATAGATAGATAATGAACAGACTGAGATAGATAGATAGATAATGAACAGACTGAGATAGATAGATAGATAATGAACAGACTGAGATAGATAGATAGATAGATAGATAATGAACAGACTGAGATAGATAGATAGATAATGAACAGACTGAGATAGATAGATAGATAATGAACAGACTGAGATAGATAGATAGATAATGAACAGACTGAGATAGATAGATAGATAATGAACAGACTGAGATAGATAGATAGATAATGAACAGACTGAGATAGATAGATAGATAATGAACAGACTGAGATAGATAGATAGATAATGAACAGACTGAGATAGATAGATAGATAATGAACAGACTGAGATAGATAGATAGATAATGAACAGACTGTGATAGATAGATAGATAGATAGATAGATAGATAGATAATGAACAGACTGAGATAGATAGATAGATAATGAACAGACTGAGATAGATAGATAGATAATGAACAGACTGAGATAGATAGATAGATAGATAATGAACAGACTGATAGATAGATAGGTAGATAATGAACAGACTGAGATAGATAGATAGATAGATAATGAATGATTGAGATAGATAGATAGATAGATAATGAACAGACTGAGATAGATAGATAGATAGATAATGAACAGACTGAGATAGATAGATAGATAGATAATGAACAGACTGAGATAGATAGATAGATAGATAATGAACAGACTGAGATAGATAGATAGATAGATAATGAACAGACTGAGATAGATAGATAGATAGATAGAATGAATGATTGAGATAGATAGATAGATAGATAATGAACAGACTGAGATAGATAGATAGATAGATAATGAACAGACTGAGAGTAGATAGATAGATAGATAATGGTACCATTGAGATAGATAGATAGATAGATAATGAACAGACTGAGATAGATAGATAGATAGATAATGAACAGACTGAGATAGATAGATAGATAGATAGGTAATGAACAGACTGAGATAGATAGATAGATAGATAATGGACAGACTGAGATAGATAGATAGATAGATAATGAACAGACTGAGATAGATAGATAGATAGATAATGAACAGACTGAGATAGATAGATAGATAGATAATGAACAGACTGAGATAGATAGATAGATAGATAATGAACAGACTGAGATAGATAGATAGATAATGAACAGACTGGATAGATAGATAGATAATGAACAGACTGAGATAGATAGATAGATAATGAACAGACTGAGATAGATAGATAGATAATGAACAGACTGAGATAGATAGATAGATAATGAACAGACTGAGATAGATAGATAGATAGATAATGAACAGACTGAGTAGATAGATAGATAGATAATGAACAGACTGAGATAGATAGATAGATAGATAATGAACAGACTGAGATAGATAGATAGATAGATAATGAACAGACTGAGATAGATAGATAGATAGATAATGAACAGACTGAGATAGATAGATAGATAGATAATGAAATAGACTGAGATAGATAGATAGATAGATAATGAAACAGACTGAGATAGATAGATAGATAGATAAACAGAACAGACTGAGATAGATAGATAGATAGATAATGAACAGACTGAGATAGATAGATAGATAGACAATGAAACAGACTGAGATAGATAGATAGATAGAGACAATGAACAGACTGAGATAGATAGATAGATAGATAATGAACAGACTGAGATAGATAGATAGATAGATAATGAATGGACTGAGATAGATAGATAGATAGATAATGAACAGACTGAGATAGATAGATAGATAGATAGATAATGAACAGACTGAGATAGATAGATAGATAGACAGATAATGAACAGACTGAGATAGATAGATAGATAGACAGATAATGAACAGACTGAGATAGATAGATAGATAGACAGATAATGAACAGACTGAGATAGATAGATAGATAGACAGATAATGAACAGACTGAGATAGATAGATAGATAGACAGATAATGAACAGACTGAGATAGATAGATAGATAGACAGATAATGAACAGACTGAGATAGATAGATAGATAGACAGATAATGAACAGACTGAGATAGATAGATAGATAGACAGATAATGAACAGACTGAGATAGATAGATAGATAGATGGATGGACAGAACAGACTGAGATAGATAGATAGATAGACAGATAATGAACAGACTGAGATAGATAGATAGATAGACAGATAATGAACAGACTGAGAGTAGATAGATAGATAGACAGATAATGAACAGACTGAGATAGATAGATAGATAGACAGATAATGAACAGACTGAGATAGATAGATAGATAGACAGATAATGAACAGACTGAGATAGATAGATAGATAGACAGATAATGAAACAGACTGAGATAGATAGATAGATAGACAGATAATGAACAGACTGAGATAGATAGATAGATAGACAGATAATGAACAGACTGAGATAGATAGATAGATAGACAGATAATGAACAGACTGAGATAGATAGATAGATAGACAGATAATGAACAGACTGAGATAGATAGATAGATAGACAGATAATGAACAGACTGAGATAGATAGATAGATAGACAGATAATGAACAGACGGAGATAGATAGATAGACAGATAATGAACAGACTGAGATAGATAGATAGACAGATAATGAACAGACTGAGATAGATAGATAGACAGATAATGAACAGACGGAGATAGATAGATAGATAGATAATGAACAGACTGAGATAGATAGATAGATAGATAATGAACAGACTGAGATAGATAGATAGATAGATAATGAACAGACTGAGATAGATAGATAGATAGATAAATAACACTGAGATAGATAGATAGATAGATAATGAACAGACTGAGATAGATAGATAGATAGATAATGAACAGACTGAGATAGATAGATAGATAGATAATGAACAGACTGAGATAGATAGATAGATAGATAGCTAGCTAGACTGAGATAGATAGATAGATAGATAATGAACAGACTGAGATAGATAGATAGATAGATAATGAACAGACTGAGATAGATAGATAGATAGATAATGAACAGACTGAGATAGATAGATAGATAGATAATGAAATAGACTGAGATAGATAGATAGATAGATAATGAACAGACGGAGATAGATAGATAGATAGATAATGAACAGACTGAGATAGATAGATAGATAGATAATGAACAGACTGAGATAGATAGATAGATAGATAATGAACAGACTGAGATAGATAGATAGATAGATAGTAATGAATAGACTGAGATAGATAGATAGATAGATAATGAACAGACTGAGATAGATAGATAGATAGATAATGAACAGACTGAGATAGATAGATAGATAGATAATGAACAGACTGAGATAGATAGATAGATAGATAATGAACAGACTGAGATAGATAGATAGATAGATAATGAACAGACTGAGATAGATAGATAGATAGATAATGAACAGACTGAGATAGATAGATAGATAGATAATGAACAGATCGAGATAGATAGATAGATAGATAATGAACAGACTGAGATAGATAGATAGATAGATAATGAACAGACTGAGATAGATAGATAGATAGATAATGAACAGACTGAGATAGATAGATAGATAGATAATGAACAGACTGAGATAGATAGATAGATAGATAGATAATGAACAGACTGAGATAGATAGATAGATAGATAATGAATGACTGAGATAGATAGATAGATAGATAATGAATAGACCGAGATAGAAGATAGATAGATAGATAATGAACAGACTGAGATAGATAGATAGATAGATAGAACAGACTGAGATAGATAGATAGATAGATAATGAACAGACTGAGATAGATAGATAGATAGATAGATAGATAGGTAGATAATGAACAGACTGAGATAGATAGATAGATAGATAGGTAGATAAAGAACAGACTGAGATAGATAGATAGATAGATAGATAGATAGATAGGTAGATAATGAACAGACTGAGATAGATAGATAGATAGATAGATAGATAGGTAGATAATGAACAGACTAGTATAGATAGATAGATAGATAGGTAGATAATGAAAGGATCGAGATAGATAGATAGATAGATAGATAGGTAGATAGCTAGCTAGACTGAGATAGATAGATAGATAGATAGGTAGATAATGAACAGACTGAGATAGATAGATAGATAGGTAGATAATGAACAGACTGAGATAGATAGATAGATAGATAGATAGGTAGATAATGAACAGACTGAGATAGATAGATAGATAGATAGATAGGTAGATAATGAACAGACTGAGATAGATAGATAGATAGATAGATAGGTAGATAATGAACAGACTGAGATAGATAGATAGATAGATAGATAGATAGATAATGAACAGACTGAGATAGATAGATAGATAGGTAGATAATGAAACAGACTGAGATAGATAGATAGATAGATAGATAGGTAGATAATGAACAGACTGAGATAGATAGATAGATAGGTAGATAATGAACAGACTGAGATAGATAGATAGATAGATAGATAGATAGGTAGATAATGAACAGACTGAGATAGATAGGTAGATAATGAATAGACTGAGATAGATAGATAGATAGATAGATAGATAGGTAGATAATGAACAGACTGAGATAGATAGATAGATAGGTAGATAATGAACAGACTGAGATAGATAGATAGATAGGTAGATAATGAACAGACTGAGAGAGATAGATAGATAGATAGATAGGTAGATAATGAACAGACTGAGATAGATAGATAGATAGGTAGATAATGAACAGACTGAGATAGATAGATAGATAGGTAGATAATGAACAGATTGAGATAGATAGATAGATAGGTAGGTAGATAATGAACAGACTGAGATAGATAGATAGATAGGTAGGTAGATAATGAACAGACTGAGATAGATAGATAGATAGGTAGGTAGATAATGAACAGACTGAGATAGATAGGTAGATAATGAACAGACTGAGATAGATAGGTAGATAATGAACAGACTGAGATAGATAGGTAGATAATGAACAGACTGAGATAGATAGATAGATAGATAGGTAGATAATGAACAGACTGAGATAGATAGATAGATAGATAATGAACAGACTGAGATAGATAGATAGATAGATAATGAACAGACTGAGATAGATAGATAGATAATGAACAGACTGAGATAGATAGATAGATAATGAACAGACTGAGATAGATAGATAGATAGATAATGAACAGACTGAGATAGATAGATAGATAGATAATGAACAGACTGAGATAGATAGATAGATAGATAATGAACAGACTGAGATAGATAGATAGATAGATAATGAACAGATCAGAGAGATAGATAGATAGATAGATAATGAACAGACTGAGATAGATAGATAGATAGATAATGAACAGACTGAGATAGATAGATAGATAGATAATGAACAGACTGAGATAGATAGATAGATAGATAGATAATGAACAGACTGAGATAGATAGATAGATAGATAATGAACAGACTGAGATAGATAGATAGATAGATAGCGAGTTAGATTGAGATAGATAGATAGATAGATAGATAATGAACAGACTGAGATAGATAGATAGATAGATAATGAACAGACTGAGATAGATAGATAGATAGATAATGAACAGACTGAGATAGATAGATAGATAGATAGATAGATAGATAATGAACAGACTGAGATAGATAGATAGATAGATAGGTAGATAATGAACAGACTGAGATAGATAGATAGATAGATAGATAGATAGGTAGATAATGAACAGACTGAGATAGATAGATAGATAGATAGATAGGTAGATAATGAACAGACTGAGATAGATAGATAGATAGATAGATAGATAGGTAGATAATGAACAGACTGAGATAGATAGATAGATAGATAGGTAGATAATGGACAGACTGAGAGAGATAGATAGATAGATAGGTAGATATGAACAGACTGAGATAGATAGATAGATAGATAGGTAGATAATGAACAGACTGAGATAGATAGATAGATAGATAGGTAGATAATGAACAGACTGAGATAGATAGATAGATAGGCAGACAATGAATGAATGATAGATAGATAGATAGATAGATAGGTAGATAATGGATTGAGATAGATAGATAGATAGATAGATAGGTAGATAATGAACAGACTGAGATAGATAGATAGATAGATAGGTAGATAATGAACAGACTGAGAGTAGATAGATAGATAGATAGATAGATAGATAGATAATGAACAGATTGAGATAGATAGATAGGTAGATAATGAACAGACTGAGATAGATAGATAGATAGATAGATAGGTAGATAATGAACAGACTGAGATAGATAGATAGATAGGTAGATAATGAACAGACTGAGATAGATAGATAGATAGATAGATAGATAGGTAGATAATGAACAGACTGAGATAGATAGGTAGATAATGAACAGACTGAGATAGATAGATAGATAGATAGATAGATAGATAGGTAGATAATGAACAGACTGAGATAGATAGGTAGATAATGAACAGACTGAGATAGATAGATAGATAGATAGATAGATAGATAGGTAGATAATGAACAGACTGAGATAGATAGATAGATAGTAGATAATGAACAGACTGAGATAGATAGATAGATAGGTAGATAATGAACAGACTGAGAGAGATAGATAGATAGATACATAGATAGATAGATAGGTAGATACAATGAACAGACTGAGATAGATAGATAGATAGGTAGATAAATAAATAGACTGAGATAGATAGATAGATAGGTAGATAATGAACAGACTGAGATAGATAGATAGATAGGTAGGTAGATAATGGACAGACCGAGAGTAGATAGATAGATAGGTAGGTAGATAATGAACAGACTGAGATAGATAGGTAGATAATGAACAGACTGAGATAGATAGGTAGATAATGAACAGACTGAGATAGATAGGTAGATAATGAACAGACTGAGATAGATAGATAGATAGATAGGTAGATAATGAACAGACTGAGATAGATAGATAGATAGATAATGAACAGACTGAGATAGATAGATAGATAGATAATGAACAGACTGAGATAGATAGATAGATAGATAATGAACAGACTGAGATAGATAGATAGATAGATAATGAACAGACTGAGATAGATAGATAGATAGATAATGAACAGACTGAGATAGATAGATAGATAGATAGATAGATAGATAATGAACAGACTGAGATAGATAGATAGATAGATAGATAATGAACAGACTGAGATAGATAGATAGATAGATAGATAATGAACAGACTGAGATAGATAGATAGATAGATAGATAGATAATGAACAGATTGAGATAGATAGATAGATAGATAGATAGATAGATAGATAGATAGATAATGAACAGACTGAGATAGATAGATAGATAGATAGATAATGAACAGACTGAGATAGATAGATAGATAGATAGATAGATAATGAACAGA
The DNA here is from genome assembly GCA_037127315.1 of Ascarosepion bandense. Lineage (NCBI taxonomy): Eukaryota > Metazoa > Mollusca > Cephalopoda > Sepiida > Sepiidae > Ascarosepion > Ascarosepion bandense. The sequence goes on along the minus strand of JBBBDQ010002119.1, from coordinate 123,226 downwards.
CTGAGATAGATAGATAGATAGATAGATAGATAGATAGATAGCCGAACAGACTGAGATAGATAGATAGATAGATAGATAGATAATGGACAGACTGAGATAGATAGATAGATAGATAGATAGATAGATAAATGAATAGACTGAGATAGATAGATAGATAGATAGATAGATAGATAGATAATGAACAGACTGAGATAGATAGATAGATAGATAGATAGATAGATAGATAATGAACAGACTGAGATAGATAGATAGATAGATAATGAACAGACTGAGATAGATAGATAGATAGATAGATAGATAATGAACAGACTGAGATATAGATAGATAGATAGATAGATAGGTAGATAATGAACAGACTGAGATAGATAGATAGATAGATAGATAGATAATGAACAGACTGAGATAGATAGATAGATAGATAGATAATGAACAGACTGAGATAGATAGATAGATAGATAGATAGATAATGAACAGACTGAGATAGATAGATAGATAGATAGATAGATAATGAACAGACTGAGATAGATAGATAGATAGATAGATAGATAATGAACAGACTGAGATAGATAGATAGATAGATAGATAATGAACAGACTGAGATAGATAGATAGATAGATAGATAGATAATGAATGAATGAGATAGATAGATAGATAGGTAGATAGATAGATAGATAGATAGATAGATAGATAATGAACAGACTGAGATAGATAGATAGATAGATTTAGAGTTGACTACAAATGGACTGTTCCCATTGCTATATATAGCAATGGTGGATTCTCTACAAGAGAGTCGTACTGAGTCACTAGACTGTCGACTCTACGCCACTGTCAGCTCTCTGCCTTCTGGTAGAGGGCGCTCTCTGCTTCCGAGCAGAGAGCAATAACCCAGTCGTGGTTCCGCCGAAGGGTTGAACCACGACTGGGGAAAAATAGTCAGATATTTTTTGGCCCGGCTATATGGCCGGGAATACCCACTATAAAAAGACCATGTGTCACATCCAGCCTACGTGGGAAGGCTAGTAAGTACAGTCGTATCGAGTCACTAGACTGACGACTCTACGACACTGTCAGCCCTGTGCCTTCGGGTAGAGGGCGCTCTCTGCTTCCGAGCAGAGAGCAATAACCCAGTCGTGGTTCCGCCGAAGGGTAGAGGCACGACTGGGCAAAAATTGACAGACATTTTTTGGCCGGGCCATATAGCCCGGAAATCCTAGATATAAACTGACCATGTGTCATATGTTGCCCTTACTGGGAGGGACGACTAAATAATGAGTCGTAGAGAGTCACTTGAGAGTCTCTAATGAGCTACTGAAGAGTCAGTGCGAGTCAGTGAAGAGTTATCACACTTCTGGTGGCGTACCGGAAGTAATCACGTATACACACGTCTTACGACGGATTGGACTCTTGTATCTTTCTATTGTAAATACTACTAATCAATTCTGTACATACTAACCGTCTTTCCGCGGAATACAACTTATATTCTGATTCTGTTGTTCAGTTATTCATTTATACTTGGCGACATAACAGTGGCGACGAAGATGTTGGAAGGAAAAAATCGTCCCACGACATTAACAGTGGCGACGAAGATACCTTAAATTACTTCGAATTTACGCGGAGGTGAAAACCAAAATTCGTCACACAACATAATAGTGGCAACAAAGTTACTTCGAATTGCTCCAAATTTTCGCAGAAGTGGAAACAAAATTCGTCCCAAACATAACGGTGGTGACGAAGAGATCTCAAAGAAGAAGAAACCAAAACGCCTCCCACAATACAATAGCAGACGAAGAATTTCAAATTTACACAAAGATTTCAATTGGACGTAGAAAAAACTTTCGCAGGTCATACGCGAAAGTACTTCTGAAAAATATACCTACTACACCATTAACTGCGTTGACGAGAATTATTACACGGCAAAGAAAGCTTAAGTTATATCTTTCTATTTTTGTCTGTGGTGAATTTTTTTTCTGCTGAGGAGGTTGAAATTTCGGTCTTTTCCCCTCGGTATAAAGAAATTGTATAATGGAACAATTTCAAGAGTCCATGTTAGAACTGCTGAAATGTCAAATGCAACAGCAATTACAGATACAAGAAAGAATGGAGGAAAAATTCCAAAAACAGCAATTGGAACTACAGGAAAAACAACAAAAATGGCAAGAAGAACTCGTAGGGTTAATTCTAGAGAAGAATAAAAACTCAGATGAGAGTACGTTCTCCCAGAACACCATCTGGTCGACTATTGAAACTTTCAATTATAATCCAGACGAAGACAAAACTTTTGAAAGGTATTACCATAGATACCAGGACTTTTTTTTTAAATCGACTGTAAGTCATGGTCTTCGGAGAAAAGAATCAGGTTACTCCTCAGGAAATCAGGCACGCATGAACATAACAAATTCACGGACTTCATCCTTCCGAAAAAAACAAGGGATCTAGAATTCAATTAGGCTGTAAAACTATTAAAAGAATTATTTAGCCCTAGGTTATCCTTGTTCCATAAAAGGTGGAGATGCCTAAATCTGCAAAAGAACGAGGCTGAAGATTACACCACGTTCGCCTCGGTAGTTAACAAAAACTGCGACGATTTCAGACTTGCAGAACTAACTGCAAACAATTTTAAATGTTTAATTTTCGTGCAAGGGAAAGGGAAAAGACAGCGAGATGAGGAGAAAAATTTTGACAAAGTTGGAGAACGAACAAGACATATCTCTGCAAAATCTGGCGGATTATTGCCAGAAATGTATAAGTATTAAAGAAAACGCAAAAAAAAAAAAAATACAGGAATCCGCTGTAGCCAATGTAAAAAAGATAAATCGCAAGTCACACTTTCGGGCTCCGTCTCCAAGACGAAGAAATTATTCGCCCTTGGGGGGAAAAAATTTTTTTTTGAAAAAAGATCCCTCCCAAAAGCTTGCTATGCTTGTGGAGAATGGCACTGGCGCAGTGACTGTCCGTTCAAATTTAAAAAATGCAGACACTGTAATAAGCTAGGTCACAAAATGTCTAAGTGTAGATTTAGACGTAAATCGCACGTAAAATTAACCAGATCATATGAGCAAAACCACGGCGTTAGAAAATATTTAGAAGTGAAAATATTTAAAAAACCCGTGAGAATGCAACTTGATAGTGGATCGGATATAAGTATCATAAATATGAAAACCTGGTACAAGTTAAATAAACCAAGGTTGATGAAGACTGGTAAAGTGGCTAAAACAGTGACTGGAAAGAGGATCAAATTTGAAGGTGAGCTAATTCTCAACGTAAATTTTCACAACCAAACAAAAAGACTGAAAACGTTCGTTATGAAAGGAACCAATAATCTGTTTGGCACTGACTGGATGAGTGAATTTAATTTGTGGGATCTTCCCATAAATTCTTATTGTAAAAATATAAGAGAAGACTCGTCTGACGTGACAACAATACTAAAGGAGGAGATAAAAAAAAGATTTCCCGGAAGTATTCTCTGAAGGTTTGGGCAGATGTACCAAAACGTCGGCGATAATCAAATTAAAAGAAAACGTGACTCCGGTGTTCAAAAAGAAGAGAAACGCGTCTTATGCGGCTATTGATAAAATTGACGCTGAGCTTGAAAGACTAGAAAAAATAGGCGTACTAACAAAAGTCGACTATAGCGATTGGGCCGCACCTGCTGTTTACGTAAAAAAGAAGACGGGAGAGATTAGAATATGCGCTGATTTTTCGACCGGACTAAACAACGCCATTGAGGATTATCACTACCCTCTACCAAGCCCGGAGGAGGTATTTTCTAAGCTGAATGGCGGGAAGGTTTTTTCAAAAATAGACCTTAGCGACGCATATCTCCAAATTCCAATGGAGAATGAAAGTTCAAAGCTATTGTGCATAAATACTCACAAAGGGCTTTACAAATACGAACGGTTAGCGTTCGGAATAAAAACAGCACCGGCGGTGTTCCAGCAGACAATGGACACTATGCTGGCAGGATTAGATTTCGCGATCGCATATCTTGATGACATCCTAATAAAAAGCGAAACTGTCGAAGAACATAAGGGTCACCTACGGGAAGTTTTCAAAAGAATACGGAATTATGGCTTGAAGATAAAGGAAAGCAAATGTGATTTGTTGCTGGAAGAAATTAAATATCTGGGTCATATTATCAATAAAGATGGGAAAAAGCCAGACCCAAATCGCTCCCATGCGATTCGAAATATGCCAGATCCAAAAAACGTAAAGACATTGCAAAGTTTTCTAGGTTTGGTGAGCTACTATCAGGAGTTCATTCCAAATCTGCACAACTTGCGTGCGCCTTTAAATGAGCTACTAAAAAAAGATAAAGTATGGTGCTGGTCTGAGGATTGCAAGAAAGCATTTAAGGAGATAAAAGATAGACTTACATCAGATTTATTTTTAGCTCACTACGATCCCAAATTAGACATCTTAACCGCTTGCGATGCTAGCACATATGGGATTGGTGCATGTATATTACACAAGTGGAAGGATGGACAAATAAAGCCGATTGCACATGCAAGCAGAACACTGCTCCCGGCTGAACAAAAGTACTCACAAATCGAAAAGGAGGCACTGGCAATAGTGTTTGCAGTAACAAAGTTTCACAAATATATTCATGGAAGGAAATTCACATTGCAGACGGATCATAAACCGTTGTTGACCATTCACGGATCCAAAAAGGGACTCCCCACATATACTGCAAATAGTCTACTGAGATGGTGTACTTTGCTTCTAAATTACAATTTTGACTTACAACACTTAGCATCAACAAAAATTGGACACGCGGATGGGTTGTCGAGACTCATTCCGAAGTCAAACGAACCTTTAGAGGACACCGTTATAGCAGCATTAAAATCTGAAGTGGAAGTGAAGAATACTCTCACTGGAACTTGTCAGAGATTTACCAGTGTCATTAGCAGATATAAAAAAGGAAGCGTCAAAAGACGATTACATCAAAGATGTAAAAAATAAATTACTGGAAAAAGACCAACGAATGGCAGAAACTTTTTCTACGTGCGACAACGTATTACTCTACAGCGAAAGAGTTGTAATTTCTAAAGTGTTACAGAGGAAAATACTGAAAGATTTTCATACGGGTCATCCCGGTATGAATCGAATGAAGAGTCTAATGCGGTCGTACGTGTTCTGGCCAGGCGTGGACATTGCGGCCATGGTTGGAAAATGTGAGGGTTGTGCGCTGGCGGCGAAATCGCCACAAGTACTACAAATGCCTTGGCCGAAAACGGATAGACCGTGGTCGAGACTGCACATAGACTTTGCCGGTCCAATGGGTAAAACGTATTACTTAATTGTCGTAGATAGCTACAGCAAGTGGCCGGAAGTTTTTCAAATGAAACAACCCACAGCAAAAAATACTATAAACAGACTCCATGAGCTTTTCGCAGGATTTGGAGTAGTAGACACAATTGTCAGTGACAACGGGTCACAATTTACATCAAAAGAGTTTAAGGAATTCTGCGATACATTTCAAGTGGAACATATAACCACTCCACCCTATCACCCACGTAGCAATGGTCTAACTGAAAGATTCGTGGATACTCTAAAGAGAGCATTAAGGAAGGCTACGGGGACGCCCACGAAAACGGCCTTACAGTTATTCCTACATGTATACAGAATTACGCCAAACAAAGCAGCACCATCAGCGCTGCCGCCAGCTGAATTAATGTTCGCAAGAAAAGTACGTTCGGTTTTTGATAAGCTAATTCCATCAAAGAAAGCTGATACACCTAATGTAAGCACACCCAAAAGAAAATTTGTGGTGAATGAAAAAGTGTTTTTCAAGAACTATAAAAACAACACTACGTCCTGGATGAAAGGCAAAATTAAAGGACGTGTAGGGAACATGCTCTATGTGGTACAAGGACCGAAATTTGAACATAGAAGTCATGTAAATCAATTAAGAAAAAGATTTTCGGAAGAGACAACTGTTGCGCCTAAAGAGATGGATGAAAATGTGGAGGATCTTTTTGATACTTTCGAGTTACAAATGCCTCAGGTACAAGAAGGTAGTACCAGGAAATCCACCCTCAAAAGGAAATTAACACACCAGTTGTCGGTAAACCCAAAAAAGAAAAACTACGATTGAAGTCTGAGGAGGGGGGTGTTAGGGCGCCGCTCCTATTTGACAACAAATGGACTGTTCCCATTGCTATATATAGCAATGGTGGATTCTCTACAGGAGAGTCGAAGAGAGTCACTAGACTGACGACTCTACGTCACTGTCAGCTCTCTGACTTCCGGTAGAGGGCGCTCTCTGCTTCCGAGCAGAGAGCAATAACCCAGTCGTGGTTCCGCCGAAGGGTAGAACCACGACTGAGGAAAAATACAGACATTTTTTGGCCCGGCTATATGGCCGGGAATACCCACAATAAAATGACCATGTGTCACAGCCAGCCTTGCGTGGGAAGGCTAGTAAATACAGTCGTAGAGAGTCACTAGACTGACGACTCTACGTCACTGTCAGCGCTCTGCCTTCCGGTAGAGGGCGCTCTCTGCTTCCGAGCAGAGAGCAATAACCCAGTCGTGGTTCCGCCGAAGGCTAAAAGCACGACTGGGCCAAAAATAGACATTTTTTGGCCGGGCCCAGATATAAACTGACCATGTGTCATATGTTGCCCTTACTGGAAAGGACAGCTAAATAATGAGTCGTAGAGAGTCCCTTGAGAGTCTCTAATGAGTTACTGAAGAGTCTGTGCGACTCAGTGAAGAGTTAGTCACACTTCCGGTGGCGTACCGGAATTAATCACGTATACACACGTCTTACGACGGATTGGACTCTTGTATTTTATTATTGTAAATATTACTAATCACTTTTATCCATACTAACCGTCTTTCTGCGGAATACAACTTATATTCTGATTCTGTTGTTGAGGTATTCATTTATACTTGGCGACATAATAGATAGATAGATAGATAGATAGATAGATAGATAGATAGATAACGAATAGATAGATAGATAACTTATAGATAGATAAATAGATAACGAATAGATAGATAGATAGATAGATAGATAGATAGATAGATAAATGAAAAGACTTAGAAAAAGATACATCGATAGAAATGAACAGACTTAGATAGATAGATAGATAGATACTGAAAAGACTTAGAAAGATACATCGATAGAAATGAACAGACGCAGACAGACAGACAGAAATGAAACAGACGCAGATAGATAGATAGAAATGAAACAGACTGTGAGATAGACAGACAGAAATGAACAGACAGACAGACAGACAGAAAATGAACAGATAGATAGATAGATAGAAATGAACAGACTTAGATAGATAGATAGAAATGAACAGACTTAGATAGATAGATAGAAATGAACAGACTTAGATAGATAGATAGAAATGAATGACTTAGATAGATAGATAGAAATGAACAGACTTAGATAGATAGATAGAAATGAACAGATTCTAGATAGATAGATAGAAATGAACAGACTTAGATACAGAAAATGAACACTTAGATATTGATAGAAATGAACAGACTTAGATAGATAGATAGAAAGGAACAGATTCTAGATAGATAGATAGAAATGAATGATCTTAGATAGATAGATAGAAATGAAACAGAGAGATAGATTGATAGAAATGAACAGACTTAGACAGACAGACAGATAGATAGATAGAAATGAACAGACAGACAGACAGACAGACAGACAGACAGACAATGAAACAGACGCAGACAGACAGACAATGAACAGACGCAGACAGACAGACAATGAAACAGACAGACAGACAGACAGACAGACAGACAACAAACAGACGCAGACAGACAGACAGACAGACAGACAATGAACAGACAGACAGACAGACAGACAGACAGACAATGAAACAGATAGATAGATAGATAGATAGATAGATAGATAATGAAACAGACTTAGACAGACAATGAAACAGACAGACAGACAGACAGACAGACAGACAGACAATGAACAGATCTCTAGATAGATAGATAATGAACAGACTTAGATAGATAGATAGATAGATAGATAATGAAATAGATAGATAGATAGATAATGAAATAGATTCGTAGATAGATAGATAGATAGATAATGAACAGACTTAGATAGATAGATAGATAGATAATGAACAGACTTAGATAGATAGATAAATGAAACAGACTTAGATAGATAGATAGATAGATAGATAATGAACAGACTTAGACAGACAGACAGATAGATAGATAATGAACAGACTTACATAGATAGATAATGAACAGACTTAGATAGATAGATAGATAGATAGATAATGAACAGACTTAGATAGATAAATAGATAGATAATGAACAGACTTAGATAGATAGATAGATAGATAATGAACAGACTTAGATAGATAGGTAGATAGATAGATAGATAGATAGATAGATAGATAATGAACAGACTTAGATAGATAGATAATGAACAGACTTAGATAGATAGATAATGAACAGACTTAGATAGATAGATAATGAACAGACTTAGATAGATAGATAGATAGATAGATAGATAGATAGATAGATAATGAACAGGCTTAGATAGATAGATAATGAACAGGCTTAGATAGATAAATAGATAGATACATAATGAACAGGCTTAGATAGATAAATAGATAGATAGATAATGAACAGGCTTAGATAGATAAATAGATAGATAGATAATGAACAGGCTTAGATAGATAAATAGATAGATAGATAATGAACAGACTTAGATAGATGGATAGATAGATAATGAACAGACTTAGATAGATAGAGAATAAACAGAGATAGATAGATAGAAAATGAACAGGCTTAGATAGATAAATAGATAGATAGATAATGAACAGGCTTAGATAGATAAATAGATAGATAGATAATGAACAGGCTTAGATAGATAAATAGATAGATAGATAATGAACAGACTTTGATAGATGGATAGATAGATAATGAACAGACTTAGATAGATAGAGAATAAACAGAGATAGATAGATAGAAAATGAACAGACTTAGATAGATAGATAGATAGATAGATAATGAACAGTCTTAGATAGATAGATAGATAGATAATGAACAGACTTAGATAGATAGATAGATAGATAATGAACAGACTTAGATAGAGAGATAGATAGATAATGAACAGACTTAGATAGAGAGATAGATAGATAATGAACAGACTTAGATAGAGAGATAGATAGATAATGAACAGACTTAGATAGAGAGATAGATAGATAATGAACAGACTTAGATAGAGAGATAGATAGATAATGAACAGACTTAGATAGAGAGATAGATAGATAATGAACAGACTTAGATAGAGAGATAGATAGATAATGAACAGACTTAGATAGAGAGATAGATAGATAATGAACAGACTTAGATAGAGAGATAGATAGATAATGAACAGACTTAGATAGAGAGATAGATAGATAATGAACAGACTTAGATAGAGAGATAGATAGATAATGAACAGACTTAGATAGAGAGATAGATAGATAATGAACAGACTTAGATAGAGAGATAGATAGATAATGAACAGACTTAGATAGAGAGATAGATAGATAATGAACAGACTTAGATAGAGAGATAGATAGATAATGAACAGACTTAGATAGAGAGATAGATAGATAATGAACAGACTTAGATAGAGAGATAGATAGATAATGAACAGACTTAGATAGAGAGATAGATAGATAATGAACAGACTTAGATAGAGAGATAGATAGATAATGAACAGACTTAGATAGAGAGATAGATAGATAATGAACAGACTTAGATAGAGAGATAGATAGATAATGAACAGACTTAGATAGAGAGATAGATAGATAATGAACAGACTTAGATAGAGAGATAGATAGATAATGAACAGACTTAGATAGAGAGATAGATAGATAATGAACAGACTTAGATAGATAGAAAGATAGATCATGAACAGACTGAGATACACAGTTAGATACATAGATAGATAGATAGATCATGAACAGACTGAGATACACAGTTAGATAGATAGATAGATAGATAGATAGATCAAGAACAGACTGAGATAGATAGATAGATCAAGAACAGACTGAGATAGATAGATAGATCAAGAACAGACTGAGATAGATAGATAGATCAAGAACAGACTGAGATAGATAGATAGATCAAGAACAGACTGAGATAGATAGATAGATCAAGAACAGACTGAGATAGATAGATAGATCAAGAACAGACTGAGATAGATAGATAGATCAAGAACAGACTGAGATAGATAGATAGATCAAGAACAGACTGAGATAGATAGATAGATCAAGAACAGACTGAGATAGATAGATAGATCAAGAACAGACTGAGATAGATAGATAGATCAAGAACAGACTGAGATAGATAGATAGATAGATAGATCAAGAACAGTCTGAGATAGATAGATAGATCAAGAACAGACTGAGATAGATAGATCAAGAACAGACTGAGATAGATAGATAGATAGATAGATAGATCATGGACAGACATAGATAGATAAATAGATCATGAACAGACAGAGATTGATAAATAGATCATGGACAGACATAGATAGATAGATAGATAGATAGATCATGAACAGACAGAGATAGATAGATAGATCATGAACAGACATAGATAGATAGATAGTTGGATAGATAGATAGATAGATAGATCATGAACCGACTGAGATAGATAGATAGATAGATAGATAGATAGATAGATAGAAATGAACAGACTTAGATAGATAGATAGAAATGAACAGACTTAGATAGATAGATAGAAATGAACAGACTTAGATAGATAGATAGATAGATAGATAGATAGATAGATAGAAATGAACAGACTTAGATAGATAGATAGATAGAAATGAACAGACATAGATAGATAGATAGATAGATAGATAATGAACAGACTTAGATTGATAGATAATGAACAGACTTAGATTGATAGATAATGAACAGACTTAGATAGATAGATAATGAACAGACTTAGATAGATAGATAATGAACAGACTTAGATAGATAGATAATGAACAGACTTAGATAGATAGATAATGAACAGACTTAGATAGATAGATAATGAACAGACTTAGATAGATAGATAATGAACAGACTTAGATAGATAGATAATGAACAGACTTAGATAGATAGATAATGAACAGACTTAGATAGATAGATAGATAGATAGATAATGAACAGACTTAGATAGATAGATAATGAACAGACTTAGATAGATAGATAATGAACAGACTTAGATAGATAGATAATGAACAGACTTAGATAGATAGATAGATAGATAGATAGATAGATAATGAACAGACTTAGATAGATAGATAACTAACAGACTTAGATAGATAGATAGATAGATAGATAATGAACAGACTTAGATAGATAGATAACTAACAGACTTAGATAGATAGATAGATAGATAGATAATGAACAGACTTAGATAGATAGATAGATAATGAACAGACTTAGATAGATAGATAGATAGATAGATAATGAACAGTCTTAGATAGATAGATAAAGAACAGACTTAGATAGATAGATAGATAGATAGATAGATAGATAGATAGATAATGAACAGTCTTAGATAGATAGATAGGTAGATAATGAACAGGCTTAGATAGATACATAGTTAGATAGATAATGAACAGGCTTAGATAGATAAATAGATAGATAGATAATGAACAGACTTAGATAGATGGATAGATAGATAATGAACAGACTTAGATAGATAGATAGATAGATAGATAGATAATGAACAGGCTTAGATAGATAGATAGATAGATAATGAACAGGCTTAGATAGATAGATAGATAGATAGATCATGAACAGACTGAGATACACAGTTAGATAGATAGATAGATAGATAGATAGATCAAGAACAGACTGAGATAGATAGATAGATCAAGAACAGACTGAGATAGATAGATAGATAGATAGATACATAGATAGATCAAGAACAGACTGAGATAGATAGATAGATAGATCAAGAACAGACTGAGATAGATAGATAGATAGATCAAGAACAGACTGAGATAGATAGATAGATAGATCAAGAACAGACTGAGATAGATAGATAGATCAAGAACAGACTGAGATAGATAGATAGATAGATAGATAGATCAAGAACAGACTGAGATAGATAGATAGATAGATCAAGAACAGACTGAGATAGATAGATAGATAGATCAAGAACAGACTGAGATAGATAGATAGATCAAGAACAGACTGAGATAGATAGATAGATAGATAGATAGATAGATCAAGAACAGACTGAGATAGATAGATAGATCAAGAACAGACTGAGATAGATAGATAGATAGATAGATAGATCAAGAACAGACTGAGATAGATAGATAGATAGATAGATAGATAGATCATGAACCGACTGAGATTGATAGATAGATAGATAGATAGATAGATAGATATATCATGAACATACTGAGATTGATAGTTAGATAGATAGATAGATAGATAGATAGATAGATATATCATGAACATACTGAGATTGATAGATAGATAGATAGATAGATAGATAGATAGATATACCATGAACAGACTGAGATTGATAGATAGATAGATAGATAGATAGATATATCATGAACAGACTGAGATTGATAGTTAGATAGATAGATAGATATATCATGAACAGACTGAGATTGATAGTTAGATAGATAGATAGATATATCATGAACAGACTGAGATTGATAGTTAGATAGATAGATAGATAGATAGATATATCATGAACAGACTGAGATTGATAAATAGATAGATAGATAGATCATGATCAGACTGAGATAGATAGATAGATAGATAGATAGATCATGATCAGACTGAGATAGATAGATAGATAGATCATGATCAGACTGAGATAGATAGATAGATAGATAGATCATGATCAGACTGAGATAGATAGATAGATAGATAGATCATGATCAGGCTGAGATTGACAGTTAGCTAGATAGGTAGATATATCATAAGCCGACTGAGATTGATACTTAGATAGATAGATATATATATCATGAACCGACTGAGATTGATAGTTAGATAGATAGATATATATATCATGAACCGACTGAGATTGATAGTTAGATAGATAGATATATATATATATCATGAACCGACTGAGATTGATAGTTAGATAGATAGATATATATATCATGAACCGACTGAGATTGATAGTTAGATAGATAGATATATATCATGAACAGACTGAGATTGATAGTTAGAGAGATAGATAGATATATCATGAACAGACTGAGATTGATAGATAGATAGAAAGATCATGAACAGACTGAGATTGATAGATAGATAGAAAGATCATGAACAGACTGAGATTGATAGATAGATAGATAGATAGATAGATAGATAGATAATCATGAACAGACTGAGATTGATAGTTATATAGATAAATAGATATATCATGATCAGACTGAGAGTGATAGTTCGATAGATAGATAGATATATTATGATCAGACTGAGATTGATAGTTAGGTAGATAGATAGATAGATAGATAGATAATCATGAACAGACTGAGATTGATAGTTATATAGATAAATAGATATATCATGATCAGACTGAGAGTGATAGTTAGATAGATAGATAGATATATTATGATCAGACTGAGATTGATAGATAGATAGATAGATAGATAGATAGATCATGAACAGACTGAGATTAATAGATAGCTAGATAGATAGATAGATAGATAGATAGATAGATCATGAACAGACTGAGATAGATAGATAATGAACAGACTTAGATAGATAGATAGATAGATAATGAACAGACTTAGATAGAGAGATAGATAGATAATGAACAGACTTAGATAGAGAGATAGATAGATAATGAACAGACTTAGATAGAGAGATAGATAGATAATGAAAAGACTTAGATAGAGAGATAGATAGATAATGAACAGACTTAGATAGAGAGATAGATAGATAATGAACAGACTTAGATAGAGAGATAGATAGATAATGAACAGACTTAGATAGAGAGATAGATAGATAATGAACAGACTTAGATAGAGAGATAGATAGATAATGAACAGACTTAGATAGAGAGATAGATAGATAATGAACAGACTTAGATAGAGAGATAGATAGATAATGAACAGACTTAGATAGATGGAAAGATAGATCATGAACAGACTGAGATACACAGTTAGATACATAGATAGATAGATAGATCATGAACAGACTGAGATACACAGTTAGATACATAGATAGATAGATAGATCATGAACAGACTGAGATACACAGTTAGATAGATAGATAGATAGATAGATAGATATATAGATATATAGATAGATAGATAGATAGATCAAGAACAGACAGATAGATAGATAGATTGAACAAATCGAGACAGATAGATAGATTGAGAACAGACTGAGATGATTGATATAGATTAGACAGACTGATAGATAGATAGATCAAGACAGACTGAGATAGATAGATAGATCAAGAACAGACTGAGATAGATAGATAGATCAAAAGACAGACAGATAGATAGATAGATCGAGACAGACAGATAGATAGATAGATAGATCAAGAACAGACAGATAGATAGATAGATAGATAGATAGATAGAGATAGATAGATAGATAGATCAAGACAGACAGATAGATAGATAGATAGATAGATAGATAGATAGATAGATAGATCCAGAACAGACTGAGATCGATAGATAGATAGATCAAAAGACAGACTGGATAGATAGATAGATAGATCAAAGACAGACTGAGATAGATAGATAGATAGATCAAGACAGACTGAGATAGATAGATAGATAGATCAAGAATGAATGAAGATAGATAGATAGATAGATATAGACCGAGAACAGACAGATAGATAGATAGATAGATCAAGAACAGACTGAGATAGATAGATAGATAGATCAAGAACAGACTGAGATAGATAGATAGATAGATCAAGAACAGACAGATAGATAGATAGATAGATCAAGAACAGACTGAGATAGATAGATAGATAGATCAAGAACAGACTGAGATAGATAGATAGATAGATAGATAGATAGATCATGGACAGACATAGATAGATAGATAGATCATGGACAGACATAGATAGATAGATAGATAGATCATGGACAGACATAGATAGATAGATAGATCAATGGACAGACATAGATAGATAGACAAATCCATGGACAGACATAGATAGATAGATAGATCATGGACAGACATAGATAGATAGATAGATCATGGACAGACATAGATAGATAGATAGATCGCATGGACAGACATAGATAGATAGATAGATCATGGACAGACATAGATAGATAGATAGATCATGGACAGACATAGATAGATAGATAGATCATGGACAGACATAGATAGATAAATAGATCATGGACAGACATAGATAGATATAAATAGATCATGGACAGACATAGATAGATAAATAGATCATGGACAGACATAGATAGATAAATAGATCATGGACAGACATAGATAGATAAATAGATCATGGACAGACATAGATAGATAGATAATGAACAGACTTAGATAGATAGATAGATAGATAGATAATGAATAAGACAGATAGATAGATAGATAGATAGATAATGAACAGACTTAGATGGACAGATAGATAATGAACAGATAGATAGATAGGTAAATGAACAGACTTAGATAGATAGATAGATAGATAGATAATGAACAGACTTAGATAGATAGATAGATAGATAGATAGATAGATAATGAACAGACTTAGATAGATAGATGAAATGAACAGACAGATAGATAGATAGAAATAGATAGATAGATAGATAGATAGATAGAAATGAACAGACTTAGATAGATAGATATAAATGAACAGACTTAGATAGATCGATAGAAATGAACAGACTTAGAAACATAGATGGATAGACAGATAGATGGATAGATAGATAGATAGAAATGAACAGACTTAGATAGATAGATAGAAATGAACAGACTTAGATAGATAGATAATGAACAGACTTAGATAGATAGATAATGAACAGACTTAGATAGATAGATAATGAACAGACTTAGATAGATAGATAATGAACAGACTTAGATAGATAGATAATGAACAGACTTAGATAGATAGATAATGAACAGACTTAGATAGATAGATAATGAACAGACTTAGATAGATAGATAATGAACAGACTTAGATAGATAGATAATGAACAGACTTAGATAGATAGATAATGAACAGACTTAGATAGATAGATAATGAACAGACTTATATAGATAGATAATGAACAGACTTAGATAGATAGATAATGAACAGACTTAGATAGATAGATAATGAACAGACTTAGATAGATAATGAACAGACTTAGATAGATAATGAACAGACTTAGATAGATAGATAATGAACAGACTTAGATAGATAGATAGATAGATAGATAGATAGATAGATAATGAACAGGCTTAGATAGATAGATAGATAGATAGATAGATAATGAACAGGCTTAGATAGATAGATAGATAGATAGATAGATAATGAACAGGCTTAGATAGATAGATAGATAGATAGATAGATAGATAATGAACAGACTTAGATAGATAGATAATGAACAGACTTAGATAAAGAGATAGATAGATAATGAACAGACTTAGATAGAGAGAAAGATAGATAATGAACAGACTTAGATACACAGTTAGATACATAGATAGATAGATAGATCAAGAACAGACTGAGATAGATAGATAGATCAAGAACAGACTGAGATAGATAGATAGATAGATAGATAGATCATGGACAGACATAGATAGATAGATAGATCATGGACAGACATAGATAGATAAATAGATCATGGACAGACATAGATAGATAAATAGATCATGGACAGACATAGATAGATAAATAGATCATGGACAGACATAGATAGATAGATAGATAGATAGATCATGGACAGACAGAGATAGATAGATAGATCATGGACAGACATAGATAGATAAATAGATCATGGACAGACATAGATAGATAGATAGATAGATAGATAGATCATGAACCGACTGAGATTGATAGATAGATAGATAGATAGATAGATAGATAGATCATGAACCGACTGAGATAGATAGATAGATAGATAGATAGATAGATAGATAGATAGATCATGAACCGACTGAGATAGATAGATAGATAGATAGATAGATAGATATACCATGAACAGACTGAGATAGATAGATAGATAGATAGATAGATAGATATACCATGAACAGACTGAGATAGATAGATAGATAGATAGATAGATAGATATATCATGAACAGACTGAGATTGATAGATAGATAGATAGATAGATAGATAGATAGATATATCATGAACAGACTGAGATTGATAGATAGATAGATAGATAGATAGATATATCATGAACAGACTGAGATTGATAGATAGATAGATAGATAGATAGATATATCATGAACAGACTGAGATTGATAGATAGATAGATAGATAGATATATCATGAACAGACTGAGATTGATAGATAGATAGATAGATAGATAGATAGATATATCATGAACAGACTGAGATAGATAGATAGATAGATAGATAGATAGATATATCATGAACAGACTGAGATTGATAAATAGATAGATAGATAGATCATGATCAGACTGAGATAGATAGATAGATAGATAGATAGATAGATCATGATCAGACTGAGATAGATAGATAGATAGATCATGATCAGACTGAGATAGATAGATAGATAGATCATGATCAGACTGAGATAGATAGATAGATAGATAGATCATGATCAGACTGAGATAGATAGATAGATAGGTAGATCATGATCAGACTGAGATAGATAGATAGATAGATAGATAGATAGATAGATAGATCATGATCAGGCTGAGATTGACAGTTAGCTAGATAGGTAGATATATCATAAACCGACTGAGATTGATACTTAGATAGATAGATAGATATATATATCATGAACCGACTGAGATTGATAGTTAGATAGATAGATATATATATCATGAACCGACTGAGATAGATAGATAGATAGATAGATAGATAGATCATGAACCGACTGAGATTGATAGATAGATAGATAGATAGATAGATAGATATATCATGAACATACTGAGATTGATAGTTAGATAGATAGATAGATAGATAGATAGATAGATAGATATATCATGAACATACTGAGATTGATAGTTAGATAGATAGATAGATAGATAGATATACCATGAACAGACTGAGATTGATAGATAGATAGATAGATAGATAGATATATCATGAACAGACTGAGATTGATAGTTAGATAGATAGATAGATATATCATGAACAGACTGAGATTGATAGTTAGATAGATAGATAGATATATCATGAACAGACTGAGATTGATAGTTAGATAGATAGATAGATAGATAGATATATCATGAACAGACTGAGATTGATAAATAGATAGATAGATAGATCATGATCAGACTGAGATAGATAGATAGATAGATAGATAGATCATGATCAGACTGAGATAGATAGATAGATAGATCATGATCAGACTGAGATAGATAGATAGATAGATAGATCATGATCAGACTGAGATAGATAGATAGATAGATAGATCATGATCAGGCTGAGATTGACAGTTAGCTAGATAGGTAGATATATCATAAGCCGACTGAGATTGATACTTAGATAGATAGATATATATATCATGAACCGACTGAGATTGATAGTTAGATAGATAGATATATATATCATGAACCGACTGAGATTGATAGTTAGATAGATAGATATATATATATATCATGAACCGACTGAGATTGATAGTTAGATAGATAGATATATATATCATGAACCGACTGAGATTGATAGTTAGATAGATAGATATATATCATGAACAGACTGAGATTGATAGTTAGAGAGATAGATAGA
Organism: Ascarosepion bandense; assembly: GCA_037127315.1. Lineage (NCBI taxonomy): Eukaryota > Metazoa > Mollusca > Cephalopoda > Sepiida > Sepiidae > Ascarosepion > Ascarosepion bandense. The sequence goes on along the minus strand of JBBBDQ010002119.1, from coordinate 104,387 downwards.
TATATCATGAACAGACTGAGATTGATAGATAGATAGAAAGATCATGAACAGACTGAGATTGATAGATAGATAGAAAGATCATGAACAGACTGAGATTGATAGATAGATAGATAGATAGATAGATAGATAGATAGATAATCATGAACAGACTGAGATTGATAGTTATATAGATAAATAGATATATCATGATCAGACTGAGAGTGATAGTTCGATAGATAGATAGATATATTATGATCAGACTGAGATTGATAGTTAGGTAGATAGATAGATAGATAGATAGATAATCATGAACAGACTGAGATTGATAGTTATATAGATAAATAGATATATCATGATCAGACTGAGAGTGATAGTTAGATAGATAGATAGATATATTATGATCAGACTGAGATTGATAGATAGATAGATAGATAGATAGATAGATCATGAACAGACTGAGATTAATAGATAGCTAGATAGATAGATAGATAGATAGATAGATCATGAACAGACTGAGATAGATAGATAATGAACAGACTTAGATAGATAGATAGATAGATAATGAACAGACTTAGATAGAGAGATAGATAGATAATGAACAGACTTAGATAGAGAGATAGATAGATAATGAACAGACTTAGATAGAGAGATAGATAGATAATGAAAAGACTTAGATAGAGAGATAGATAGATAATGAACAGACTTAGATAGAGAGATAGATAGATAATGAACAGACTTAGATAGAGAGATAGATAGATAATGAACAGACTTAGATAGAGAGATAGATAGATAATGAACAGACTTAGATAGAGAGATAGATAGATAATGAACAGACTTAGATAGAGAGATAGATAGATAATGAACAGACTTAGATAGTGAGATAGATAGATAATGAACAGACTTAGATAGATGGAAAGATAGATCATGAACAGACTGAGATACACAGTTAGATACATAGATAGATAGATAGATCATGAACAGACTGAGATACACAGTTAGATACATAGATAGATAGATAGATCATGAACAGACTGAGATACACAGTTAGATAGATAGATAGATAGATAGATAGATAGATAGATATATAGATATATAGATAGATAGATAGATAGATCTGTTACCATCGAGACAGACAGATAGATCATAAATGAATGACTGAGATAGATAGATAGATCAAGAACAGACTGACATAGATAGATAGATAGAATGAATGAGATCGAGATAGATAGATAGATCAAGAATAGATAGATAGATAGATCAAGAACAGACTGAGAGAGAGAGAGATCGATAGGCACAGACAGAGATAGATAGATAGATCAAGAAACAGATCATAGATAGATAGATAGATCAAGAACAGACTGAGATAGATAGATAGATAGATCAAGAACAGACTGAGATAGATAGATAGATAGATCAAGAACAGACGGAGATAGATAGATAGATAGATCAAGAACAGACGAATAGATAGATAGATAGATAGATCAAGAACAGACTAGAGATAGATAGATAGATAGATCAAGAAACAGACTGAGACAGATAGATAGATAGACGGAGAACAGACTAGATAGATAGATAGATAGATCAAGAAACAGACTAGATAGATAGATAGATCAAGAAATAGATCGAGATAGATAGATAGATAGATAGATCAAGAACAACGATAGATAGATAGATCAAGAACAGACTGAGATAGATAGATAGATAGATCAAGAACAGACTGAGATAGATAGATAGATAGATCAAGAACAGACTGAGATAGATAGATAGATAGATCAAGAACAGACTGAGATAGATAGATAGATAGATCAAGAAATAGACTGAGATAGATAGATAGATAGATCAAGAACAGACTGAGATAGATAGATAGATAGATAGATAGATAGATCATGGACAGACATAGATAGATAGATAGATCATGGACAGACATAGATAGATAGATAGATCATACATAGATAGATAGATAGATAGATCATGGACAGACAGACATAGATACATAGATCATGGACAGACATAGATAGATAGATAGATCATGGACAGACATAGATAGATAGATAGATCATGGACAGACATAGATAGATAGATAGATTCGTGAATAGACATAGATGGATAGATAGATCAGTGACAGACATAGATAGATAGATAGATCATGGACAGACATAGATAGATAAATAGATCATGGACAGACATAGATAGATAGACGGACAGACATAGATAGATAAATAGATCATGGACAGACATAGATAGATAGATAATGAACAGACTTAGATAGATAGATAGATAGATAGATAATGAACAGACTGTAGATAGATAGATAAATACATAGACGGACAGATAGATAGATAGATAGATAATGAACAGACTTAGATGGACAGACAGATAATACACAGACTTAGATAGATAGATAGAAATGAACAGACTTAGATAGATAGATAGATAGATAGATAATGAACAGACTTAGATAGATAGATAGATAGATAGATAGATAGATAATGAACAGACTTAGATAGATAGATAGAAATGAACAGACTTAGATAGATAGATAGAAATGAACAGACTTAGATAGATAGATAGATAGAAATGAACAGACTAGATAGATAGATATAAATGAACAGACTTAGATAGATCGATAGAAATGAACAGACTTAGAAACATAGATGGATAGACAGATAGATGGATAGATAGATAGATAGAAATGAACAGACTTAGATAGATAGATAGAAATGAACAGACTTAGATAGATAGATAATGAACAGACTTAGATAGATAGATAATGAACAGACTTAGATAGATAGATAATGAACAGACTTAGATAGATAGATAATGAACAGACTTAGATAGATAGATAATGAACAGACTTAGATAGATAGATAATGAACAGACTTAGATAGATAGATAATGAACAGACTTAGATAGATAGATAATGAACAGACTTAGATAGATAGATAATGAACAGACTTAGATAGATAGATAATGAACAGACTTAGATAGATAGATAATGAACAGACTTATATAGATAGATAATGAACAGACTTAGATAGATAGATAATGAACAGACTTAGATAGATAGATAATGAACAGACTTAGATAGATAATGAACAGACTTAGATAGATAATGAACAGACTTAGATAGATAGATAATGAACAGACTTAGATAGATAGATAATGAACAGACTTAGATAGATAGATAGATAGATAGATAGATAATGAACAGGCTTAGATAGATAGATAGATAGATAGATAGATAATGAACAGGCTTAGATAGATAGATAGATAGATAGATAGATAATGAACAGGCTTAGATAGATAGATAGATAGATAGATAGATAGATAATGAACAGACTTAGATAGATAGATAATGAACAGACTTAGATAAAGAGATAGATAGATAATGAACAGACTTAGATAGAGAGAAAGATAGATAATGAACAGACTTAGATACACAGTTAGATACATAGATAGATAGATAGATCAAGAACAGACTGAGATAGATAGATAGATCAAGAACAGACTGAGATAGATAGATAGATAGATAGATAGATCATGGACAGACATAGATAGATAGATAGATCATGGACAGACATAGATAGATAAATAGATCATGGACAGACATAGATAGATAAATAGATCATGGACAGACATAGATAGATAAATAGATCATGGACAGACATAGATAGATAGATAGATAGATAGATCATGGACAGACAGAGATAGATAGATAGATCATGGACAGACATAGATAGATAAATAGATCATGGACAGACATAGATAGATAGATAGATAGATAGATAGATCATGAACCGACTGAGATTGATAGATAGATAGATAGATAGATAGATCATGAACCGACTGAGATAGATAGATAGATAGATAGATAGATAGATAGATAGATCATGAACCGACTGAGATAGATAGATAGATAGATAGATAGATAGATATACCATGAACAGACTGAGATAGATAGATAGATAGATAGATAGATAGATATACCATGAACAGACTGAGATAGATAGATAGATAGATAGATAGATAGATAGATATATCATGAACAGACTGAGATTGATAGATAGATAGATAGATAGATAGATAGATAGATATATCATGAACAGACTGAGATTGATAGATAGATAGATAGATAGATAGATATATCATGAACAGACTGAGATTGATAGATAGATAGATAGATAGATAGATATATCATGAACCGACTGAGATTGATAGATAGATAGATAGATAGATATATCATGAACAGACTGAGATTGATAGATAGATAGATAGATAGATAGATATATCATGAACAGACTGAGATAGATAGATAGATAGATAGATAGATAGATATATCATGAACAGACTGAGATTGATAAATAGATAGATAGATAGATCATGATCAGACTGAGATAGATAGATAGAT
>JBBBDQ010002119.1:65000-97500 GCA_037127315.1 Ascarosepion bandense | reverse complement strand
TATCTCTTCTTCTCCCCTTCTTTTTTCTCTATTTCTCTATCTTTTTCTATTTTTTGGCAATATCTGTTTCTCTTTCTTTGTTGTTCTCCTTCTTCTCTTTCTCACTCTCCCTCTCTACTCCTCTGTTTCGTTATGCTTTTATCTCCCCTTCTAGAGTCCTACGTTTCTCTATCATTTTCTGTTTTTGAATCCACTCCCTCTTCATTTTTTCTCTTTCCTTGCGTTTCTATTCAATTTCCCTCTTTTACCCTTCATCTCTTTGTTGCTTTCACTTGTTTCTCTCTCTCTCTCTCTCTCTCTTTATCCTCCTCCTCCCCTTCCTCCTCCTCCTCTCTCTCTCTCTCTTTCTCTTTCTCTGTCTGCTTTTTGTCTTGCTCATTTGCATATGAAACGACTTATTACCACTATGTGCTAATTTCCGAACGGAGATGATCATAGCTTTCCACAACTTTCATTCCGCTGTTGTTTTTTTTTTAGTGATTTTTGTCAAACCATCTGCCTTCCCCTGTCTCTCTTACTTACGATAAGCCCACTGTAAAACAAATAGTCCACGCCCTCTAACCCCATTATATGATTAAGATATGTCGACTGTCTTTTTCTTATTTTGAGCGCAGGTTTTCTTCCTGTTGAAATTTTCTTGAAGATTTCCATGTTGTGTACTGAATTCTCGGTATCCTTCTGCAGAACCACATTTCTGATGCCTCCATTTTTCTCTTTCCCCATAAGGAATATCCATCCTATTTGCTACTATTTTCATTTTTGTTTTTATTATCACAACGTTTCGACAATTGTATATTCCAGTCATCTTCAGGGGCTCGAAGATCTGGTTAACGCTCTGGGAATTTCGAGCTAAACATTTTATTTAATCTACGCGTATATATTGTTTCTGTACTGGTATTGTCTATCTCTCGTCTTGATCTTATTTAGTACTGCTCTGTTATTGCTTGCTCTGTTTCCACAAAGTCTTGTTTGAAATCATTTCACCCCATGCAAGCAAATAAAGCCACTGAAACACAATAGGTCACTGCGTGTGAATTGGAAAACAAATATTATTACATGGAAAAATGGGCGCATTGAAAGTAATATTCTTAAGATTGTATTAAACCTGGAAAAGAACAGGACAAGTTATTAAACCTGGAAAAGTAAAGGACAAGATATTCTAGTGAAGTAAAAAATAAGAAATTTCTTACTTAAGATATTGCATTCATTTTTAGCTGAAATATTTTAAGTAAGAAATTTCTTATTTTTTACTTCACTAGAATATATTGTCCTTTACTTTTCCAGGTTTAATAACTTGTCCTGTTCTTTTCCAGGTTTAATATAATCTTAAGAATATTACTTTTCATGCACGCATTTTTCCATGTAATCCATGATTTTTCCAGACATTGCTGTTAATTTAATATAAATTTAATGCTGAAAACCGCATTCGAAAATATTGAAAAGGAAAAAATGCAATTGTTAAAAAACAATAAAAATTGATTATTTATAGTTAATTCTGATAATCAATTCTAATAAAATTATAAAGGATGAGCAAAGTTTCATTGACAAAAAATGATAAAATATATATTCAGAATTTAAATGTTGAAAACGGCATGCAAAAATATTAAACAGAAAAAAGTTTTAAAGAAAAGAAAATGTGTACGAATGATCAAACGAAATATATTTCCGATTAAAATTATAGGAATTAATGTATACTAGTACGAACATTCTCTAAGTAAACTAGCAGTACAGCCCGGCGTTGCTTGGGTGTAATGAAAGCTTTAAAACTAATCCATGGTCTTGGAGCTCAGACTCTTTGGATGTTGGCACGAAAGACTAAAAAGAAATAGTTGTTTCCAGTCAAAGCGAAATCGTAGATTGATAGAAAAAAATGAATGGATGTAAGTCAAATTTTGATTTCCGGTATCGATGTCAAATAGGTTCTCCGTTGCAAACTGAATTTTGAAGGCTAAGTCCTTTAAGTAAATGGTATCATGGCTGAGATCAAGAACTACAATTACACCTATTTAGAGAAAAACCCGAAGCAAAAACCAAAATAAAAGGACTGAAAACCTGATTTTGATCAGACCCGATAGGATATCGGGGTATCGATTTCCAATATCAGGGTCAAATAAGTCATCCAAGGATAAACTAACCTAAGTAAGTCCTTGAAAACTTATCTTACTCATTGGTAGTAAAATTGGAGAAAATGAGCCATATTGATGGCTGAATATCGACTTTTGATCTGATTCAATAGAATATCGTGTGTATCGATTTCCGATATCGGAGTAAATGAGTCGTTTGAGAATATCTACTAATGTTTGAGACTAAAAACTATAATTTTACTAAGTTAGAGCAAATTCTGCAGGAAGTACCACGATAAAAGGGCTGAAATCCTGATCTTGATCAGACCTGATCGGATATCGGAGTATCGATTTCCAATATCGTGGGGTGGGTGAATCGGAAAAATACGTAGCCCATGACCTGACCGGAAGCCTAAAGAATATTTGTGTGAAGTTTGGTGAGAATCAGATAAAAATTGTGGATTTGTATAAAGAGCACACACACAGATGCACACCCAAACATGTTGGTTTATATATATATATATATATATATATATATATATATATATAAGAGAAATGGAAAATTTGTCTTAGCCGACCAGTTTCTTTTTCTGACGGACTTTATCAAGGCAAATGTGAGAATTTATATTTGTTTAGCTGGATTTTTTCATTGGAAATAGTATTATTTCTATTTTTTGTATTCTACATATACTAGCAGTATAACTCGGCGTTGCTCGGGTGTAATGAAAGCTTTAAAACTAATCCATGGTCCTGAAGCTCAGACTCTTTCAACGTTGGCACGAAGCAATAGTTGTTTCCAGTTAAAGCGAAACCGTAGACTGAAAGAAAAATGAATGGATGTAAGTCAAATTTTGATTTTCTGGTATCGATATCAAATTAGATTTTTTCGTCGTAAACTGAATTTTGAAGGCTAAATAAGTTCTCTGAGTAAATAGTATCATGACTGAGACTAACAACTACAATTATACCTACTTAGAGCCAAACCCGAAGCGAAAACTAAAATAAAAGGGCTGAAAAAAATACAGACATACAGGCAGATAAACAGACACACACACACAAACATCTTAACTTTTATAGATATATATTATCGATTTTCTGCACTATTGTAAGAACTGCAACTTTGAAACCTCTGAATATCGTTTCTTATGTCTTTGTCTATGAGTGTATCAAATTTGATTAAAATCGGCCCACTCCTTCTATAACCCGAAAGACAAAGACATAAGAAACGATATTCAGAAGTTTCAAGGTTGCACTTCTTACAATAGTGCAGAAAAGTTGATATCTATACCAGGAAATCAAAATTTGACTTTAAATCCATTCATTTTTCTTTCTGTCTACGGTTTCGCTTTAACTGGAAACAACTATTGCTTTTTAGTCTTTCATGCCAACGTCCAAAGTGTCTGAGCTCCAGGACCATGGATTAGTTTTAAAGCTCTCATTACACCCGAGCAACGCCGGGCTATACTGCTAGTGTGTATATAAATTGTTTTTTCTATTTACAATTTGATCTTCTTCTTTGTACCCCTATTACAGTGGGCTATCCAACTAATAAAGCCAAATAAAATCAAACTAATCTGTTTCAACACACATACACTTCCCTATAACGCATAACCCACTATAAGCAAGTTGGCTTAATGCGAAGATACCGAAATAGTCTAACTCGCTAATAGCGAGTTACCAAAAGTTTCCTTCAGAATAACGTTACGAAAAACTAATGTTATAAAAGAAATAGCAAACTGACTAGTGAGCAAACTTGCTGTCACTTGACCCTCCATAATCCCCATAACCCCCATAACTTCACCCCAGTAAAAAAAAAAAAAAAAAAAACTACGAATAAACATTGGTTCACCAAGCAATCGGAGGAAGGCGAAAAATATGATACTCTCAAAATTTAATATTATTCTCCCAATAATCCTCAATTTCACATCTGTTCAACTACAATAATTTATTGATTTTTTTCCCCGCGTAAAATGAAACTATCTTAGTTTGATGTCTTCGGACAATGAGTCACAAGGAACCTATTATTGTTTTTTTTTTTTTTGTTTTTTTTTTCTTGAAAAAAACAAAATTTGCCTTTCAATTACTTTGAAAAATTATTGTTTATTGAGTTTATTTACTAATTGTTTTCTTCTTTTTGTGGGGAGGGGCATTTATCTGATTACTGTAGGAACCATTCATTTTAATCAAGCTCTCATTGTGCAGTTTTCCAAAACCAATAAGATTTCAGCTATATTTAAGCATGGAAATTTCATTTAAAAATGGTGGAAATCTTCGGTTACAATGGTTTCATTTGCTTACAAGAAAAAAAAAATCCATATAATTTGGTTCTCAAAGGCTATCCTGTTGAAACAACGTAATGAAATCATTAATTTTTACCACCGTAGAATCTTTTATAGATTTAAATATATATAAAATTATCTTAATTTATTTACTATTTGTTCTTATCTATGAAGTTTACCCGCTATTTTTAATTATTTACCTTCCGTAAATGTAAACTTATTCAACTGGTATTTTATCTTTTATCTAGTACTTATATTTCTAAAAATGCACTTATTTTCTTTCTGCTCAATTCGATATTTTTATATTAGCAAAACACTTTGATGAAATTATTTTTATTTTTTATATTATTTATCCTTTGTGTTTTAATATATATTTTTAAACTCTTTGCTTTTTACATTCAATGCAACTGTTTTACTTCCGGTTTAAACTTTTTACAAGTCCAGTTTTCTTTAGCAAAAATATTGATACATTTTGTGTATGACTTCGCGTGTTCAATTCTTTTTAAATGTAATAACCATCCACCACTTTAATCTTATCTATCTAATCTTATCTATCTAATCTTATCTATCTAATCTTATCTATCTAATCTTATCTATCTAATCTTATCTTATCTATCTAATCTTATCTATCTAATCTTATCTATCAAACACTCTCAGCTATTGGGCGTGTATAATGATAATATACACGTTAAAAGATCTGCCTTCTTCTACCGAGCGCTCGTAGCTCAAAGGTAGAATCGCCGACTGACGCCAATAGATAGAGAATAAATTATAGATAGAGAATAAATTATAGATAGAGAATAAATTATAGATAGATAGAGAATAAATTAATGCAGGTTTCATTGAATAATATAGACAAGTTTTGTCTATTAATTTTGTGTAGAATCCGTTCATACCGTCTGATATACTTGATGGTGATGTCGTTGAAAGACAACAAAAAATCACAGTATTTGTTGAATTTTTTATCGGGTCTAAGCTTTCGGCTCACATAAGCCATTATCAAAGAGTAAATATTAACACACAGTAAACATAGAACATTTAAGCTATTAACAATAAAGATAATTGAATTGAAAATATAAGTCCATCCCTACCGTGGCAGATGGCCGAAGACAGTGACAAAATAGTGGTGTTGTGGTCCCTGGTCTGATTACAGACATTTGAGTACGTTATTGGAAATATCGAAATTGATTGTATTCAAACCAGGTTTAAATTGTTTAATGTAGAGTGCTTCGAGGATTTTTAGTTTCTGCTTGTTATTTTCTTGTTTGAGTATGTACGTGTTATCAACAAGCGTTTTTCTCAGAAGTGTGCGCTGATAACCGTGTTGTTCTAAATGACGGAATATATTTGAATTTTTATTTAAGTGCAACGTCAGACGCCGTGAGAGCGAATTTATGGTGTGGCCGATGTAGATATTATTGAGGTTGTTAGAGATACATTCTCTAAATGGACATATGAATTTATATACTACATTGGTTTTTTGCAAATCACTAACGGTGGGGGAAGAGTCGTTGCGGACAAATGAATTAGATGTAGTGGATTTAGTGTAATATATAATGAACTTAAAGAATAAATTATAGATAGATAGATAGATAGATAGATAGATAGATAGATAGATAAAGAATAAATTATAGATAGATAGATAAAGAATAAATTATAGATAGATAGATAAAGAATAAATTATAGATAGATAGATAAAGAATAAATTATAGATAGATAGATAAAGAATAAATTATAGATAGATAGATAAAGAATAAATTATAGATAGATAGATAGATAAAGAATAAATTATAGATAGATAGATAGATAAAGAATAAATTATAGATAGATAGATAGATAAAGAATAAATTATAGATAGATAGATAGATAGATAAAGAATAAATTATAGATAGATAGATAGATAAAGAATAAATTAAATAGATAGATAGATAGATAGATAAAGAATAAATTATAGATAGATAGATAGATAGATAAAGAATAAATTACAGATAGATAGATAGATAGATAGATAAAGAATAAATTATAGATAGATAGATAGATAAATAAAGAATAAATTATAGATAGATAGATAGATAAATAAAGAATAAATTATAGATAGATAGATAGATAGATAAAGAATAAATTATAGATAGATAGATAGATAGATAAAGAATAAATTATAGATAGATAGATAGATAGATAAAGAATAAATTATAGATAGATAGATAGATAGATAAAGAATAAATTATAGATAGATAGATAGATAGATAAAGAATAAATTATAGATAGATAGATAGATAGATAAAGAATAAATTATAGATAGATAGATAGATAGATAAAGAATAAATTATAGATAGATAGATAGATAAAGAATAAATTATAGATAGATAGATAGATAAAGAATAAATTATAGATAGATAGATAGATAGATAAAGAATAAATTATAGATAGATAGATAGATAGATAAAGAATAAATTATAGATAGATAGATAGATAGATAAAGAATAAATTATAGATAGATATAATATAATTAGATTTGTTTTTGATTCAAATTAATTTTATATTGCGACACGGAAATTTCTGTTTCGAGATTTTTACCTCTTCATCAGGCAATGTTCGCTCATTGTTGTGAAGATAATTTTTATTTGGATATATATATATATATATATATATATATATATATATATATATTTTCTTTTTAATTAATATGGCTTCCATTGCGATACAGATCTCTGTTTCGAGATTTTTACCTCTTCATCAGGCAATGTTCGCTCATTGTTGTGAAGATAATTTTTATTTGGATATAAGAAACAATACGACTGTGATTTATGAATGTGGGAAGACACAAAAATGTGTGTGTGTGTTCAATTTAACTAATCAGAATAGAGATCCCCTTTAAATTTGGAAAAAATAATTATTTTTGTGGGGAATACTGGATTTCTTCTTTCAATATTGTTATGAAAATAATTTTCATAACAATGAGCTCGCATATAAAAAAAATAGATTAATTATAAAACTAAATTTAAATACAAAAATATTTGTAGTCGTATACTTCAGTAATACAGATCAGTCAGTCAGTTAAGTGCCATACGTGATACACGCTTGGGCGATCATGTCTCGAAAGAGACATGACTGACTGGGCAGAATATTATCCTGCAGTAGGTTGCCATTGCTTTCTGCGGTAGACTGGTTGCCAGCCAAGGCTATAGAACCCAATCTGTCCTGTTATTTAACCCATAACTGGAAGGAAGAGACAGATTAATACCTTTCCCAAGGGTATTTGCGCGTAAGTGAATGCAATGAATTCGGCTGGAATTCGAACTCGGCTCCTCGATTTCTCGCTCCGAGCCGATATCCAATGCACCACAGCGTACATCCATAGATATGTTTACCAAATAGCCATTCCTATCACCTTTTTAGTGCACCCTCTCCTACTCCCCCAATCCCATATACATTTCCTGTTTTTGTTTTTTTTTCTTCCTTTTGTTAAACCCAAATAAAGACTGTTAAGGGACCTTATCCTCTATTGCTGAATCTGTCTATAAAATTTTCGACACATCCATTAATCACCTCTATCCTCTAACACTTCCCTCTTTTCTTTCAAATTCTAACTGGCAACTTACAACTGTAATTTCCCATTTTCCACCCCACCTAACTTTCAAACACTATTCGCCAATATAAGATAAAAAAATTTCCATTTTCTTTTCGCACTACCTGATGCGAGATTGTCCTTTCAATGTCGAAACAAAATGTACAATTTGTAGAAGATGATAATTTGTACATGTTCTAAAATATAATTTATAATATATACTCAGAGAAACCCAAACGTAAAACAACGAATTTGTTCGCCTGAAGAGAGTCAATTTTAGACTCGAAACACGTATAGCGCAAACCATGACAAATTAATACTCCATAACTTGTATGAATACCAAAACAATAAATATATATTTTAAAGAAAACGTTCACGGCTTTTCCCACTTTTTATTTTATACTAATTACCCTCGTTGGAACAACCCTATTCCTTTATTATATATATAATGTCTTTTAATTAAAAATAAATTGCGACACGGAAATTTCTATGTTTCGAGATTCCTTGTCGCAATGTATTTTTAATTAAAAAACAAATTTAATTATAGGATTATATTATGCACTGCAATATTTATTGTATTGAGCACTTTAAAAAAAAAAAATAAATGCCAGAGAACTCGAAATTGTAAAACTGTTGTTTCTCTTTAACTGTATATACACCCTGATTGAGCACTATGGAAGAATGGTAGACTTTGAAAAAACAGTAGCTACTCTATCATGTACGCATCGCTCATTCGGTGATGAATTGAAGCACTCTGGCTATTGGGTGTACACCATGTGTACACCAGCAAGATCTGTGATGGAATTATCTAGCCACTCAGCATGATGGGCGTTAAAGTCACTAAGCACAAATATATGAGCAGACGTGGGGGAGGAAATGGCCTTGTCGATATTGTTGGAGATGCTATCAAGAACGGAGCAATCGGGAGATGATGGGGAGCGGTGGAGAAAGAAGATATAGCTTACTGAGCTTAAATGGGAGAGACGGAAACACATATGAGAATGATGTGTGGATTCAGGAGAAATCATCATAGTTAGAGGAAGGCGTTCACTGACGTGAACCCCAAGCCCATATATGTGGACATTGGAGTCCTTTCTGGAGAGGGGAAGGTAACCAGAGATAGAGAAGTCAGAAGTGGGAATTGAGGGGTTGAGATTAGTCTTAAAGAGAGCTAGGATGTCAGGAGAGTTTTGATGGAGAAGTGATTCAACGCTACTGAAATTGGTTCGGATAACGCGGATGTTAGTAAAGGAAATGTTAAGAGGTTTAGGTGATTTTAATTTGTCCGGTTTAGATTTTTTAGCGGAAATATGGATGTTCATGTTTAATATTGTTGTTGTAGAGAGACCTCGAGTAGAGGAGGCAAACGGTCATTAGCTGCGACATGCACTGGAAGGGAACTGGCACGAGCTGCAGCAAAGTGTGGCCTCGGGGTTGCCCACCGAAAGCGCCTGCAGGGGCACCTATCCATGCGCGACATGGAACTGCAAGAACCCCGATATTAAGCAACTGTTGATCAGAGCGGCCGCTCTTCACGCTACGCAAGAGGTAGGGCTCCTAACTACCAATCGGAAGCAGCAACCAGAAAACTGCCAACCCGGTACCATCACAATGAAGAGACGTTGCCACCGACCACGCACAGCGCAGGAAAATCGCAGAAGCACCATTACCGAGGTCTGAGAAGAAAAAGAGAGCCAGAGACCACTTCCTGAACAGGGAACAAGGAATGAGCCTCTACGCCTGTTCAATGAAAGGGGGTGGAGTGTGAACCGGGCAATAGAAGGGTCTATCTACTCCAATTTTAAAAAAAGTAGAAGTTTCAAACTAGCTGCAACCAAAATTTCTGACAAGTTAGTTTTTGTAAATAGCAGAACGTTTAATTTTTTTTTAATCATATCACCCCGAGCAAGGCGGTAACGCCACTGATGTGCAGGGGGCTACATAAGAGTGAAAAGATTTGGAGAAGAAAAAACCGGAAACCACATCGTAAACAGGGAACAAGGGATGAGCCTTTTCACCTGTTCAATAGACGTGGGTGGCGTGTGAACCGGGCGATAGTTTAGTCTATCTACTCCAATTGAAAAAAAAAAAGAGTAAAAGAATGGAAAAGAGTAAAAGCTTGGAAAAGAGAAAACCGGAAACCACATCCTAAACAGGGAAGAAGGGATGAACCTCTTCACCTGTTCAATAGATGTGGGTGGAGTGTGAACCGGGCGAATGTTTAGTCTATCTGCTCCAATTGAAAAATAAAGAAGATAGAGAAAAGTGAAAAGATTGGAAAAGAGAAAGCTGGAAACCACATCCTAAGCAGGCAACAAAGAATGAGCCTCTTCACCTGTTCAATAGACATGGGTGGAGTGTGAACCGGGCGATAGTTTAGTCTATCTGCTCCAATTAAAATATTTACTGTGTGCTGAATGGAGCTCGAAACCATATGTGCTATATTTACAATGACTGTCGCTTAGTCCTCTCGGCCAAGCTGTGAGTATTTATCACTAATAGGAGTTTCTTATTACTTCAACTTCAGTTTTCTTTTAGGCAAGTATTTCTGTTTTCAAGCAGAGCTCTTGCTTAGATGATGCTAGTCTATGAATGGCATTACCTCTCTTTAATATATGTTGACATGCAGCTATTGTTATGGCTATTGGCTCAAAAAGTGAAATTGGGGAACAGTTCAAATTACCACTTATTCTTCTGCATTCACTTTCACACTAATTTCCTTGATAAAGACACAAATCCATTTCTTCTTATACCATTAGAGTAGACTGGGCTCTGGAGCTTTGGATGGCAGTCAACCTATAAAGACAACTCTGAATTCAAAACCATGGATAAAGTAATAGGAAACCACTCCACTTTTTTTTCTTTTTTTTTTTTTTTTTTTGTAAGAAGTCATGGCAATTCACAAGATTCATGATTGTTTACACTATTAACAGTATTGAGATTGTTGTCCTTATCTTTGTTGTCATATTCACAATGTTTTGGCTGTTGTACACTTCGGCCTTCTTCAGGTGGTTGAAATTTCAAACTGAACTTTGTTTCATTCACTGGGGTGTTCACAATGATATGGCTCAGTGGATAAAAATGTTGGTTGAATCCAGTGACTTGACCCAAGAGACTTGTGAGTTCAATACCTAGCTCCAGCAAAGGTGAACAAAAAATTCAAGAGTTGAGTTAAAAGGAGACAACTGATACTGAGATATCTAGAAGAGGCATAGCTCATGGAACTAGAACAATCTACTCCAGTGAGCAAAACAAAGGGTTCTGTTTGAAATTCCAATCACCTGAAGAAGGCCGAAGTGTACAAGGGCCAAAATGTCACCTCATCTCATAAAGATAGACAAATATAGTCATGATTGTCTTTTTTCTGAAAGAAAAGGAAAAAAAAGGGCCAAATGTTTGTAGGTTGAATTCAAAGAACTATAATTGAGCAAGAAAAAAATAGTCATAGAGAAATACAACAAATTAATTACATTGAAGAAATTCAACTCTGAATAGAATCTAGCCACTGGACATGAGAAAAAGTGACAAATGTTTTTGGGGTGGGGAGGAGTAGTAAAATAATATTCAACACACAGCCCACACAAATGGGACGGCTAATTAGATAAAAGTGCTTTGCGTATAGATAATTTTAACTTTTTAGCAGATGCCAATAAAAATCGGACAAAAAGTTCAACTCTGTGATTATTCCGAATTTCGCGCTAAAAATAAGTCATACTTGTGTAAATCATATTAATTTCATTTAAATTTTGCTTATTTTCCAAAAATAATGTGACACGGATGTATATTTTATTTTTGCAAGATTTTTTAAACCGAGAATTAACTTTTGTTTAACATTTTAAAACTTTAGATTCAAATCGATATAACTTCTATTTAAAATACACCAGACTATTTTGCTTAGTAGAAATAGTAATTTTAATCATTTAGCTTTCAACTAAAATTAAATTAAAAGTTTCAAGAAACATTTTTTATTTTTAAAAAATCAGTTTAAAATTTAGATATTGAAAATGAGTAGTAGTAACTAATATATATATATATATATATTCTAAACATATACTGTTAAATATAAGAGACAATGAATGTCTGTTATGTTTAATCATGAGCCGTTCTAAACGTCGTGTTTTGGCTTTAATTTCAGTTGAAAATAAAGACAAAAATTCTCCAACATTTGGATAATTTTTTATTAATTTGATTCTAAGCTTTCGGCTCACATGAGCCATCTTCAGAGAGGTCACCAAGACGGTAACACAATAACATCCACCATCACCGACGATTTTATTTTGTGTTGACATAAAATTCCGATAGGCAACGACAATAGTTACCAAAATAACAAATGCAGTTCTCAAATTTGCAATGCGGTTCTATGACGTCATACCGCGTGATAGCGCGAAATGACAACATCATATATTCAAATGCAATGTAACGTGTTATGGCCAGATTTAAAAGTGATTTTATTAAGTGTGAGTTGTTTGAATTTAATGTAGATGGCCTCCAATATCTAAAGGTTCTTTTTACTGTGTGTATGAGTAAGGATTATTGTATTATTGACTAAAATCTGTTTGATATTACCTACATGTTTATGTTTTTCTGTGAAATGCTGTTTAATTTTACTCTGATCAGAAAGGTGACATGTAAGTCTACGGGAGAGCGTGGTTGTAGTAAAACCAATATATGTACTGGTTTTTTTCATATTTTTTAATATTTTTAATTCAATATATATATATATATATATATATATATATATATTGAGAGACAAAGAGAGAGAGAGAGAAAGAGATAGTAAAAGCTTGTCACTTAGCTGATTGACGTTAACTTTAGCACCCTGACTCCTGAGTTTCGTAGGCGGACCTGTCCGTCCACTTATCAAGGGTTATCAACAATTTCGTGCTTGAGTTTTCGTTGGTTTTTTTTTTTTGTTTGTTTTTTTTGTTATTTTTCTATATGCTTATCATTGGTGAAATTTTTTTCTTTGTGTTCATGTGTAGGTTTACGCATGTGCGGCCATGCACCCATCTGTGCGGATGAACAGTCGTGCGCATGATCCCGTCTGCGCTGATGTACGTACCAGTGGGGTGTCGCCATCATTTGCCTTTTTCTTCGAGGAAATGGCCATATGATGGATCTGCTGAAAACAACATCATTCAGTCAAAGGATAAGCTTTTACTCATATATATATATATATATATATATATATATATATATATATATATAGAATAAAGGAATAGGGTTGTTCCAACGAGAGTAATTAGTATAAATTAAATGTGTGAGAAGCTGTGAACGTTTTCTTTAAAATATATATTTATTGTTTTGGTATTTATACAAGTTATGGAGTATTAATTTGTCATGATATGCGTTACAGGTGTTTCGAGTCTAAAATTGACTCTTCAGGCGAACAAATTCCTTGTTTTACGTTGTTAAACGTTGTTTTACGTTTGGGTTTCTCTGAGTATCTGATACTCAGAGAAACCCAAACGTAAAACAACGAATTTGTTCGCCTGAAGAGAGTCAATTTTAGACTTGAAACACGTGTAGCGCAAACCATGACAAATTAATACTCCATAACTTGTATGAATACCAAAACAATAAATATATATTTTAAAGAAAACGTTCACGGCTTCTCACACTTTTTATTTTATATATATATATATATATATATATATATATATATATATATATATTCTAATAATACTTTATGTTTGATATCAAGCACTTTATTGCAAAGTTTGCTTACCTTAAATGCCTTTTCTCTTAATATCTCATTGACTAGCAGCATTTTAGGCTATATACTATCGTTGACATGGCTATATATATATATATATATATATATATATATATATATATATATATAGGGAGAGAGAAAGAGAGAAAGAAAGAGAGAATAAAGATGTTTTAATCCTGTGAACTGTGATCGAATTCATCAGTAACGTCTGCCCCAGAAGAAAAATACCTACAACTAAAATCTCTCTAATCTCAGGATAAGACTAAAGAAAGAAACAAAAAATGAATAAAACAGAACAAACGAATCAGTAAGGCAGAAGAAACTTCCACCCGCATATTTAACCTCACTGGAAAAATGGCGCCAATACTTAATAGAACGCCTCACGGATCACTACTATTCGTTTGCGATGTGCTAAAGAGGAATCGATATTTGAGGTCGGCGCTTGGAATTCCTAATGCAGTTAAGTGGATTTAGCGTCTGAGGGTATCAGAAGGCGACGAGGGTACATTCGATTTATTCAGTTTCGGGAATGTAACGGCTGAAAGAAGGAAAGGAAGAAGATACTAAAGAAAGAAAAAAGAAAGAAAGAAAGAAATCATTTTGTAAAAACGGACATCAATATTCAAATGACAGAATATAATGGAAAAACTAATGAAAATGAAGAAAATATTTTATCAGGAAAAGCTATTACAAAAATAGGATAGTTTGAAGAAAGAAAGAAAGAAAGAAAGAAAGAAAGAACGCAATAAGAAAATAAAATAATTCATGAAAGGCAAAGAAAGAAAGTAAAAAGAAAGAAAGAAAGAAAGAACGCAATAAGGAAAGGAAATAAAAGAAAATAATTCATGAAAAGCAAAGAAAGAAAAAAAGAAAGAAAGAAAGAAAGAATAAAATCATTTTGTAAAAACGGATATCAATATTCAAATGACAGAATATAATGAAAAAATAATGAAAATGAAAATATTTTGGCAGGAAAAGCTATTACGAAAATAGGATAGATTAAAGAAAGAAAGAAAGAAAGAAAGAAAGAAAGAAAGGACGCAATAAGAAAAGGAAATAAAAGAAAATATTTCATGAAAAGCAAAGAAAGAAAGAAAGAAAGAAAAAAGAAAGAAAGAAAAGAATTTGTCAAAAGATAGAAAAGTAGAGGCAATATGAAAGAAAGGATCAAACAAACAATAGGAGACCAGAATAGAAAGAAAGAAAATATGACATGAGAAAAAGAAAGAAAGAAAGAATTTATAGTTTTTGACACTTCTATGTGAGCCGATCCATAGCCAAGATCAGTCTAACGAAAATGTGTCATGGTATTTACACTTCTGACCCTACACATCATTTTCTTATACAAGATGGCTGACCTTTGGTCCAAGAGATTCAGTCTTGACTTTACAGTGAGTCAGGCTTAACTGAATCCTTGCAAAAATTAGACATGCAGAAAATGTCTTGCATTTGAAAAATGTCAGCATTTGAATGTCTACGGGGATTTGAAAATTCATTTACATATTATTTTATCTTGAGTTTCCATCTTATTATTGTTTTATTACTAGTTTTATTCCATCTTATTGTGCTTTTTATCCTAACACTCTGGCTCAATGCACTTTTCATTATCAATATTATTTTATTCTTATTTTGATATCATCGTATTATTGTTGATTTTTATCCCAACACACTGGCTCAATACACTCTTCAATATTAATATTATTTTATTATTAATTTGATTCCAATTTATTATAGTATTATATTATTATAGCAGTTCCAAGAATAACAACACAATATTCACTATCACTCAGTGTAAAAATTATTAAATAAATTATCGTTGGCTTGCCGTCCAAGACAACTGGAAATATTATTAGGTATATAAAAAATGAAGAAATTAAACACCAATTCAGATGCCTGTACTTATCAAATAAATGGCTTTCAATGCAATTCCTTTATATCAGCGAGACTTCACGAGATCTAAATGCTCGTATCTACGAACAAAAATTAGATTTACGTTTAGACACCAATTCAGTCTCTCCCGTCACACGCAGCAACAAATCTTGCCGTAACATTGGTTTTACTAATGCCGCTCTCATTACAAAAGAACAAGGTTTAGGTACCTCCAGTAGGTACCTCCAGTAGGTACCTCCAGCAAATCGCTGAAAAAAAAAAAAAACAGCATCGTATGAAGACAAAAGATCCCAAACTTTTCCCTCCAAAATGTGTATGTTATTATTAATAGGAAAGATTAAAATATTTTTTTAATTATTTAAAAATAATCTTTGTTAACACGTTCAAAAAAAATCTTGTTTTATTTTGTTAGCGGTGTCAGGGTGAGGAATTTTTTTTTTTTAATCATGCCATCCCGAGCAAGGCGGTAATGCCACTGATGTGCAGGGGGCTACATAAGAGTGATTGGAAGAGATTGGAAAAGAGAAAACCGGAAACCGCATCCTAAACAGGAAACAAGGGATGAGCCTCTTCACCTGTTCAATAGATGTGGGTGGAGTGTGAACCGGGTGAATTGTTACGAGAGTTTACAATGGAAGATGTAATATTACATAACTCACTTTTTTTTTCTGGTGACAAACACATTAATTTAGAAATTTATGCAAAAATCAAATAATTGTCGGATTTTAATGAAACTTTCAGGACTTATTCACAAATGAATTAAATTATTTTTGAAATTATTATTTTTTTAAATATTGGTAAAAGTATTTTTTTATAACTGTTACCCTACCACTCCACGTAAATTCATGAAATTTCAAGAAATCAAATTCTGTAGGCAAAATTGATTTAATTAGTTAAATGCAGGACTCATTGAGAAATATAAAGTATGTATTATTTTTTAAATTATTCAGCCCCTTTACCGAAAATCAGCTCCGAATAGTAAAATAAAAAATGCAACAAAATTATGACATTATTTAATTAGATACGCTTTTAATTCTTATAATAAATAATATAAATTTCAGACATTATAGTGTGAAGTGAAAATTTTTTCGATTAATAATGAAATTTTAAATGAATTGTTTTCGTTTTTGAGTTCTAATAATTTATAAAGTTTTAAAAATATTTTAAAATATTTCCAAGACGTAATGTTAGTAGTTTATAAAATGAAGACTATATTTATCAATCGAAAATTGAGACGTTTAATACAAATCATCTAGACATCGAATTTTAAAAATAACTTTCATTTTTCTGTGTATGTATGTGTATGTATTTGAAACTTTATATTTGTATAGTAATTTCTATGTGTACATTAAAAGGTCATGTTTTTCAGGGCTTCTTCCTATTACCGAGAATTTTTTTTTTACAATCATGTCACTTGTGGTCGCTGTCAATACGTTTCAAATTTGGCGGATATGTCAGAAAGTTCAACTCTGTGATTAAGAAATAGTTTTATTCTAAGTTCCATACTATAAATAACAAATACTTGAGCAAATCAAATTAATTTAACATTAAATTTGTTAATTTTCTAAAAATAATGTGTCACAGCTGTATATTTTATTTTTACAAATAAAGCACAGGTACAAGTCCTTCTTCATTTGTATTGCCCTTTCAGAGAGCATCTTAATCATAAATATGGCATTCCTTGTTCCTGTGTCTTTAACGAAACCACACTGTTCTTGTCCTATCTCTGGCTTCTCGCTTTATTCATCAGGATTCGGACGATCAGTTTTGCTATATGGCTCATTAAGATCTTTTATATATTCTTGCCCATCGTTGGAGTATTTCCTCTTTCTCCAAAATGATTGTTTCATCCTTAGATTTTCTACATCCTGTTGAAGAGCAGGTTTTTGTGTCCTGTCAGTTCTTTTATTTCCTTATGCATGTCTGCTTTATTATTCCTGCTCAGTCTCTCTACTTCAGCACATTTGTCATTGAGCCATTCCTCTTTAGCCTGTCTGATTGTGTTTCATCCTGAAACAGACTGTCACCACCTCGTGTTGACCTCAATGTCTAGTTTTATATTTACATATCCCTGATTCTGATCACTTTAATCTATAAATATAACATAACTTAAAAATATTTTTTTATATATACGGATTATATTTCATATACTGATTGTATTTCATATTCCATATACGGATTAGACAGAGAAGACGGATTAATGATAGCATCGGACAACAAAAGAGAAAATTATAAAATAAGGAAAGCACTTTACAAACTCTTTAAACAAATAGATTTTGAGATAATAGTCGAAACAAATAAAGAAGTAGTCCAATATTTAAATGTAGATTTAAATTTACAAACTGGCAATGTTTCCCCTTGTATGAAAGCAAACACAAATTTGAAGTACATAAACACAAGATCTAACCATCCCAAAAGCATAATCAAGCACATTCACAAAGGAATAGAGCACAGGCTATCAAACCATTCGTAAAACAAAACAATATTTGTGAAAAGAAAAAAAACTATGAAGATGCACTAAGAAAATCTGGCTATAAGAACATTTTAGAATACAATTCCCAACCAAACAGACAAATAAAAAGTCATGATAGAAAACGAAACGTTATCTGGTTTCACTCACCATTATTTTTTTTTTCAATTGGAGTAGATAGACTAAACTATCGCCCGGTTCACACTCCACCCACATCTATTGAACAGGTGAAGAGGCTCATCCCTTGTTTCCTGTTTAGGATGTGGTTTCCGGTTTTCTCTTTTCCAATCTTTTCACTCTTTTCCTTTTTTATTATATTTTTTTCTCAATTGGAGGAGATAGACTAAACTATCGCCCGGTTCACACTCCACCTACATCTATTGAACAGGTGAAGAGGCTCATCCCTTGTTTCCTGTTTAGGATGTGGTTTCCGGCTTTCTCTTTTCCATTCTTTTTACCCTTACGTAGCCCCCTGCGCATCAGTGGCGTTACCGCCTTGCTTGGAGTGATATGATTAAAAAAAAAAAAGAAGTAAAAACCAAAATAAGACAAATATTTTTTAAACTGATGGACACTTTTCAAAAAGCTCAGAACTAAACAAATTTTTCAGTAGTGACCCTGTTTCCCGAAATTTATTCAAAAAGATCACGAACTGCATTGCGATATGAATCAGGTGTGTATCTAAATATCTATCATCAAAACACAGTCGCACCAAATCTACCACTTTGTCGAAATACGTGCTGGACAGTAAATGCACATTCTTAAATTGTTAAAACCATTGGGGTAAAATCCGAAATATAAAAATATGATTAGAAAATTCACTGTAACTATCTGAACACATATTTTCCTAATAAATTTTTTTAAAATATTAAGGCCGGCAAATATATATTCGTCATCTACTTACAAGCGTGTTTCGAAATCGGCATGAAGCTATTCAGTTAAAATGACAAACTCTTTGTGCTTATATATATATATATATATATATATATATATATATATATATATATATTGTGTGTGTATTTGGGTCCCTTTTTTAGGTCATTTTCGGGTGTTTGTGTTTTTGTGTATATTTGTGTTTGTGAACTTGAGCTGTATTTTTTCATTTGCTAGTTGTTTCATTTTTTGTCGTGATTGAGTGCTTGTATATTGGCTTTTGTTTGCACTGTTTTTGTTATTTTATGTTATTTGTGTAGCAAAGCATATATTTGTTTGCATTTCTACATTTTTCAATTATCTTGTTTGTTTTTTTTAATTTGGTTTTTAAAGCTGATTATTGCTAGTTTCTTTCCGGGGCGTAATTTACAGTTTTTGCTCTTGCTGCTGTGTGGTGGTTCTCTTTTTACCATTTTTGCCATTTAATTTTGGTAGTAATGTTATTTTCTGGTTACATATATATTGTGATAGCCTTGTGTTGTTTTTTGTATTTTTCTGTTCGTTGAGTCTTGTTTTGTGATAAATGAATCCTTCTTTATATATATATATTTCAAAGAACATTTGTAATAGAAATATCTGAGTAACTACATGCCCCAGATGAACGAAATTAACTAGGCTTCATTTTGAACGAATGATAGATTTATTTATCAAATTCGACTAAGATCTCCAAATGGATAACCATTTTATAACCTATTTCACAAAGTTTCACAAATGTTAAATGTGATGTCGGTAGTTCAGCTCCTGCCAAACAGGCAGTAGCATGTCTTGCGTAACGTTCTCTAGCGACTCAGTCATTCTTTGCTTAAGTTCCTCAAGGCTTGTAGGAAGAGAGATGGTATAGACCCGTTTTTCACATAACCCCATAGAAAAAATCACAAGGTCAGACTCGGTGGGTATTTCAACCGCACATTGTCATTATCATCTGAACGCCCAAACCAGCATCCGAATTAAACACTGTTGTCATATATGGTCGATTGCCTCTGCTATTCATCTCGAAGTTCTCGTCAAAATCCGAAGGAAAATCTGCAATGTAATCGATCCCAACAGGGCAGCTCGACTTTATCGCCGACGGGGTGTGGCTTCCCTCTGTCTCGTCTACAAATAATTTCATGGTTTTGCTCCGATGAGTTTAGCTCCCTGGTGCCCGCTCTACACAAATTTACTCGAGTTACTAGACGAGCAACTAGATTCTACCCTTTTAAAGTCAAAATGATCAAATGTAGCAGTCACTACTACTCAAGCAGCTTCTTTTTTCTCACTTCCCGCCTGTAGAACTCCCTTCCGTATACTTGTTTGCCTGATAGGTACAATCTCCAAAATTTCAAATGCAACGCCAGGTGTCATCTCCTATCCCATCCTTTCCCCGACACTCCCTATATCTTATTATTCTTCCTTTTCGCTGTACTCTCACGTAACACTCTATAGTATTCCCAGTATTCCCATCCTTTTCTTATCCATTCTACGACACCCCCTGTATTTTATTCTTCTTCCATTTTCGCTATACTCTCACGTAACTCTCTTCAGTATTCCCAGTATTCCCATCCTTTTCTTATCCATTCTACGACACCCCCTGTATTTTATTCTTCTTCCATTTCGCTCTACTCTCACGTAACTCTCTTCAGTATTCCCAGTATTCCCATCCTTTTCTTATCCATTCTACGACACCCCCTGTATTTTATTCTTCTTCCATTTCGCTCTACTCTCACGTAAATCTCTTCAGTATTCCCAGTATTCCCATGCTTTTCTTATCCATTCTACGACACCCCCTGTATTTTATTCTTCTTCATTTTCGCTCTACTCACACGTAACTGTCTCCAGTATTCCCAGTATTCCCATCCTTTTCTTATCCATTCTACGACACCCCCTGTATTTTATTCTTCTTCCATTTCGCTCTACACTCACGTAACTCTCTTCAGTATACCCAGTATTCCCATCCTTATCTTATCCATTCTACGACACCCCCTGTATTTTATTCTTCTTCATTTTCGCTCTACTCACACGTAACTCTCTTCAGTATTCCCAGTATTCCCATCCTTTTCTTATCCATTCTACGACACCCCCTGTATTTTATACTTCTTCATTTTCGCTCTACTCTCACGTAACTCTCTTCCGTATTCCCAGTATTCCCATCCTTTTCTTATCCATTCTACGACACCCCCTGTATTTTATTCATCTTCCTTTTCGCTCTACTCTCACGTAACTCTTTTCAGTATTCCCAGTATTCCCATCCTTTTCTTAACCATTCTACGACACCCCCTGTATTTTATTCTTCTTCATTTTCGCTCTACTCACACGTAACTCTCTTCAGTATTCCCAGTATTCCCATCCTTTTCTTATCCATTCTACGACACCCCCTGTATTATATTCTTCTTCATTTTCGCTCTACTCACACGTAACTCTCTTCAGTATTCCCAGCATTCCCATCCTTTTCTTATCCATTCTGCGACACCCCCTGTATTTCATTCTTCTTCATTTTCGCTCTACTCACACGTAACTCTCTTCAGTATTCCCAGTATTCCCATCCTTTTCTTATCCATTTTACGACACCCCCTGTATTTTATTCTTCTTCCTTTTCGCTCGACTCTCACGTAACTCTCTTCAGTATTCCCAGTATTCCCATCCTTTTCTTATCCATTCTACGACACCCCCTGTATTTTATTCTTCTTCATTTTTGCTCTACACACACGTAACTCTCTTCAGTATTCCCAGTATTCCCATCCTTTTCTTATCCATTTTACGACACCCCCTGTATTTTATTCTTCTTCCTTTTCGCTCTACTCACACGTAACTCTCTTCAGTATTCCCAGTATTCCCATCCTTTTCTTATCCATTCTACGACACTCCCTGTATTTTATTCTTTTTCATTTTTGCTCTACTCTCACGTAACTCTCTTCAGTATTCCCAGTATTCCCATCCTTTTCTTATCCATTTTACGACACCACCTGTATTTTATTCTTCTTCCTTTTCACTCTACTCACACGTAACTCTCTTCAGTATTCCCAGTATTCCCATCCTTTTCTTATCCATTCTACGACACCCCCTGTATTTTATTCTTCTTCCTTTTCACTCTACTCACACGTAACTATCTTCAGTATTCCCAGTATTACTATCCTTTTCTTATCGATTCTACGACACCCTCTGTATTTTATTCTTTTTCATTTTTGCTCTACTCTCACGTAACTCTCTTCAGTATTCCCAGTATTTCCATCCTTTTCTTATCCATTTTACGACACCACCTGTATTTTATTCTTCTTCCTTTTCACTCTACTCACACGTAACTCTCTTCAGCATTCCCAGTATTCCCATCCTTTTCTTATCCATTCTACGACACCCCCTCTATTTTATTCTTCTTCCTTTTCACTCTACTCACACGTAACTCTCTTCAGTATTCCCAGTATTCCCATCCTTTTCTTATCGATTCTAAGACACCCCCTGTATTTTATTCTTTTTCATTTTTGCTCTACTCTCACGTAACTCTCTTCAGTATTCCCAGTATTCCCAACCTTTTCTTATCCATTTTACGACACCACCGTATTTTATTCTTCTTCCTTTTCACTCTACTCACACGTAACTCTCTTCAGTATTCCCAGTATTCCCATCCTTTTCTTATCCATTCTACGACACCCCCCGTATTTTATTCTTCTTCATTTTCGCTCTAATCTCAAGTAACTCTTTTCAGTATTCCCAGTATTCCCATCCTTTTCTTAACCATTCTACGACACCCCCTGTATTTTATTCTTCTTCAATTTCGCTCTACTCACACGTAACTCTCTTCAGTATTCCCAGTATTCCCATCCTTTTCTTAACCATTCTACGACACCCCCTGTATTTTAATCTTCTTCCATTTCGCTCTACTTTCACGTCACTCTCTTCAGTATTCCCAGTATTCCCATCCTTTTCTTATCCATTCAACGACACGCCCTGTATTTTATTCTTCTTCATTTTCGCTCTACTCTCAAGTAACTCTTTTCAGTATTCCCAGTATTCCCATCCTTTTCTTATCCATTCTACGACACCCCCTGTATTTTATTCTTCTTCCATTTCGCTCTACTTTCACGTCACTCTCTTCAGTATTCCCAGTATTCCCATCCTTTTCTTATCCATTCTACGACACCCCCTGTATTTTATTCTTCTTCCATTTCGCTCTACTCTCACGTAACTCTCTTCAGTATTCCCAGTATTCCCATCCTTTTCTTATCCATTCTACGACACCCCCTGTATTTTATTCTTCTTCCATTTCGCTCTACTCTCACGTAACTCTCTTCAGTATTCCCAGTATTCCCATCCTTTTCTTATCCATTCTACGACACCCCCCGTATTTTATTCTTCTTCATTTTCGCTCTAATCTCAAGTAACTCTTTTCAGTATTCCCAGTATTCCCATCCTTTTCTTAACCATTCTACGACACCCCCTGTATTTTATTCTTCTTCCATTTCGCTCTACTCTCACGTAACTCTCTTCAGTATTCCCAGTATTCTCATCCTTTTCTTATCCATTCTACGACACCCCCTGTATTTTATTCTTCTTCCATTTCGCTCTACTCTCACGTAACTCTCTTCAGTATTCCCAGTATTCTCATCCTTTTCTTATCCATTCTACGACACCCCCCGTATTTTATTCTTCTTCATTTTCGCTCTAATCTCAAGTAACTCTTTTCAGTATTCCCAGTATTCCCATCCTTTTCTTAACCATTCTACGACACCCCCTGTATTTTATTCTTCTTCAATTTCGCTCTACTCACAAGTAACTCTCTTCAGTATTCCCAGTATTCCCATCCTTTTCTTAACCATTCTACGACACCCCATGTCTTTTATTCCTCTTCATTTTCGCTCTACTCACACGTAACTATCTTCAGTATTCCCAGTATTCCCATCCTTTTCTCATCCATTCTACGACACCCCCTGTATTTTATTCTTCTTCCATTTCGCTCTACTTTCACGTCACTCTCTTCAGTATTCCCATTATTCCCATCCTTTTCTTATCCATTCAACGACACGGCCTGTATTTTATTCTTCTTCATTTTCGCTCTACTCTCAAGTAACTCTTTTCAGTATTCCCAGTATTCCCATCCTTTTCTTATCAATTCTACGACACCCCCTGTATTTTATTCTTCTTCCATTTCGCTTTACTTTCACGTCACTCTCTTCAGTATTCCCAGTATTCCCATCCTTTTCTTATCCATTCTACGACACCCCCTGTATTTTATTCTTCTTCCATTTCGCTCTACTCTCACGTAACTCTCTTCAGTATTCCCAGTATTCCCATCCTTTTCTTATCCATTCTACGACACCCCCTGTATTTTATTCTTCTTCCATTTCGCTCTACTCTCACGTAACTCTCTTCAGTATTCCCAGTATTCCCATCCTTTTCTTATCCATTCTCCGACACCCCCTGTATTTTATTCTTCTTCCATTTCGCTCTACTCTCACGTAACTCTCTTCAGTATTCCCAGTATTCCCATCCTTATCTTATCCATTCTACGACACCCCCTGTATTTTATTCTTCTTCCTTTTCGCTCTACTCACACGTAACTCTCTTCAGTATTCCCAGTATTCCCATCCTTTTCTTATCCATTCTACGACACCCCCTGTATTTTATTCTTCTTCCTTTTCGCTCGACTCTCACGTAACTCTCTTCAGTATTCCCAGTATTCCCATCCTTTTCTTATCCATTCTACGACACCCCCTGTATTTTATTCTTCTTCATTTTTGCTCTACTCACACGTAACTCTCTTCAGTATTCCCAGTATTCCCATCCTTTTCTTATCCATTTTACGACACCCCCTGTATTTTATTCTTCTTCCTTTTCGCTCTACTCACACGTAACTCTCTTCAGTATTCCCAGTATTCCCATCCTTTTCTTATCCATTCTACGACACCCCCTCTATTTTATTCTTTTTTATTTTTGCTCTACTCTCACGTAACTCTCTTCAGTATTTCCAGTATTCCCATCCTTTTCTTATCCATTTTACGACACCACCTGTATTTTATTCTTCTTCCTTTTCACTCTACTCACACGTAACTCTCTTCAGTATTCCCAGTATTCCCATCCTTTTCTTATCCATTCTACTACACCCCCTGTATTTTATTCTTCTTCCTTTTTACTCTACTCACACGTAACTCTCTTCAGTATTCCCAGTATTCCCATCCTTTTCTTATCCATTCTACGACACCCCCTGTATTTTATTCTTCTTCATTTTCGCTCTACTCTCAAGTAACTCTTTTCAGTATTCCCAGTATTCCCATCCTTTTCTTATCCATTCTACGACACTCCCTGTATTTTATTCTTCTTCATTTTCGCTCTACTCTCACGGAACTCTCTTCAGTATTCCCAGTATTACCATCCTTTTCTTATCCATTCTACGACACCCCCTGTATTTTATTCTTCTTCATTTTCTCTCTACTCTCACGTAACTCTCTTCAGTATTCCCAGTATTCCCATCCTTTTCTTATCCATTCTACGACACCCCCTGTATTTTATTCTTCTTCATTTTCGCTCGACTCTCACGTAACTCTCTTCAGTATTCCCAGTATTCCCATCCTTTTCTTATCCATTCTACGACACCCCCTGTATTTTATTCTTCTTCATTTTCGCTCTACTCTCACGTAACTCTCTTCAGTATTCCCAGTATTCCCATCCTTTTCTTATCCATTCTACGACACCCCCTGTATTTTATTCTTCTTCCTTTTCGCTCTACTCACACGTAACTCTCTTCAGTATTCCCAGTATTCCCATCCTTTTCTTATCCATTCTACGACACCCCCTGTATTTTATTCTTCTTCCTTTTCACTCTACTCACACGTAACTCTCTTCAGTATTCCCAGTATTCCCATCCTTTTCTTATCCATTCTACTACACCCCTGTATCTTGTTTCTCATTCCCTTTGTTCTCCTCTCATGTAGCCCCCTACGCACTAGTGGCAGTCCTGCCTTGTTTGGGGGTTAAACAATTATGAAAAAAATTCTCATTGTGACACGTTTGCACAGACATTACTTTTACACATTTTGTTAAAATTTGAGAGCCTTTAAGTGAGTTGTGTCTATCTTATTAGCCTATAAAATTATATCATTTTTTTTTTTTTTTTTGCCGGTGGTAGCTTATATACATTATGAAATAAATACTGTGTAAAAAAGAGACACATCAGAAAGAGGGAGAAAATTTACGGACAGGAAGTTGGGCAGAGCCTTGATCGCTGACGCCTTGAAGGGGCTCGATACCAGAAGAAGATAAAGATTATAGTCATTGCATTATTTAAACAAATCATCCGTAAATAATCAACAGTGCCTTTTCATCGCTATTTGTCACTGATTTTTATTGCCAACTCTGGTTTAACATTTACATAAGTAGCCAAGTATTCGTTCTAAGTAGCGCGGTTAGTCGAAATAAGTGCTGGTGTAAATTGTTGCGTTCACAAACGGGCAAGCAAGATAGATATCCTTGTGCACTTGTTTATTCGACAAGTAGCAAATTGGTTGTTTGAATATACAGTATGTAAGCAAATTGGTTAGCGGGCTGTAATGGTTTCCAGCCTGAAATGGACGAGATGTGTAATTTGATAAAAAACGGGAACGCGAAACGTAAACTCAGAAGACAAAGAAATAAAAAAACGAAAAAAAAAAAACAAAAAAAAGACAATGTTATTAACTTTGCAAACATTTCAAAAGGCTAAACAAAGCCGTAAAAATAATGACTAATATTGTGGTAGAATGATAAAAAAGAAGGCGAGGTAACGGAAGGTTGAAGGAATCCGATAACAAAGAAAGAAAGAAAGGAAAGAAAGAACGGTGGATACGATGTGAAAGAAAAAAACAAAGACAGAAAGTACGCTAAAAACAAACAGAAAGAAAGAAAGAATAGAACAGTTAATATATAAGAAAACAAGAAAGAAAGAAAGAAAAATGGTCAAAGAATAGGAAAGAAAGAAAGAAAGAAAGAAAGAAGGAAAGAAAGAACGGTGGATACGATGTGAAAGAAAAAAACAAAGACAGAAAGTACGCTAAAAACAAACAGAAAGAAAGAAAGAAAGAAAGAATAGAACAGTTAATATCTAAGAAAACAAGAAAAGAAAGAAAGAAAGAAAGAAAGAAAGAAAAATGGTCAAAGGATAGGAAGGAAGGAAAGAAAGAAAGAAAGTAATTTTATTGGAAAAGAAAGGACGGTAATATTTGTGAAATTTATTACTCAAAATAATGAGGGTTAAGAAAAGCGAGATTTTAACATAAAAAGTTAATACAGAGATATGACAGTTGAAAGACAGGAAGAAAAATTAATGTGTTCAAAATAAAGTTACAAAAAGGCGAAAAAGAAAAAACAAATAATAAAACAAAAGAAGAAAAAGAAAGAAAGAAAGAATTAATGTGAGTTGATCAAATAAAATTGAAGAAAGGCGAAGAAAGTATTACAAGGCAAGAAAAGACAAGCGGCAGAAGAAAGAAAGAAAAAAGAAAAGAGATATGAAAAACAAAGGAAAAAGAAAAATCAAAAGAAAGAAAGAAAAAAGAAAAGGCTAAAAAAGGAAAAAGTAATGTGATGTGATGAAAATAAAAATTACGAAAAGGCGAAAAAGAAACAAATAAAATGCAGAAGAAAAAAAGAGACAGAAGGAAAAAAGAAAGAAAGAATTAAAAATTTAAAAGAAAGAAAAAAAGAAATATATACAGAAAAATAGAATTTAAGTGGGGTGAGCAAAATAAAATTTCTGAAAGGCGAAGAAAGAAAGAAAGAAAGAAAGAAAGAAAGAAAGAAAGAAAAAGTCAGGACAAAAATAAAATGAAATATCTAAAGAAAAAAAGAAAATGCTGATGTGAGGTTATCAAAATAACATTGTGATAAAGGAAAGAAAAAGCTAAAAGGCAGAAGAAAGAAAGAAAAAGCAAATAAGAACAGACAGAAGAAAGAAAAAAGAAAAAGCTGAAAAAAGAAAGAATGAATATGAGGTGATCAACATAAAATTGCAAAAAGGCGAGAAAACAAAGGAACAAATGAAAAGCAGAAGAAAGAAAAAAGGGAAAAAGAAAGAAATAAGAAAGAAAAATCAGAAGAAAAAAGAAAAAGAATAAGCTAAAGAAAGAAAGAAAGAAAGAAAGAAAGAATTGATTAATGTAAGGTGATCAAAATAAAATTGTGAAAAGGCGAGGAAAGGATTAAAGGAATGAAAAAACCAAAGGCAGAAAAAAGGGATAAGAATACAGGAAACGGAAAAATCAGAAGAAAGAAAGGAAAGTTAGTCGATAAAAGAGAAAAATCTGAAAAAAAAGAATAAATGTGATCTGATCAAAAGAAAATTACGACTAGGCGAAAAAACAAACAACTGGCAGAAGAAAGAAAGAAAAAAATGTAAAGGCAGAAGAAAGAAAGAAAAAAATGTAAAGGCAGAAGAAAGAATGAAAATCGAATAACCAAAAAAAAAAAAAAAACAGAAGTAAAAAAATATTTAGGTGAAAGAAAAAAACTATAAAAGTCAAAGCAAATAAAAAATAAATAAATACCATATGAAAAAATGGCAAGAAATAAAATAACAAGAAAAGAAGAAGAGTACAAGGAAAAAAGAAAAGTCAAAAGAAAAGTCAACACAAAGATAGAAAAAATAACATCTGAAATAAAAAGAAAATGAAACAAAAATAAAAGAAGAAAAAACGAGAAAAGAAAGAAAAGTCAAAAAAACGAAAGAAACATAAATACCAGATAAAAGAAAAGGAAACAAAGAAAGAAAAAAAGAAAGAAAGAGAGTATAAGCGAAAAAAATTAAAGAATGTCACAAAAGAAAAATAAATACTGTAAGAAAGAAAGAAAGAAAGAAACAAAGAATAAGCGAAAAAATAAAAAAATGTCAAAAAAGAAAAATAAATACTGTAAGAAAGAAAGAAAGAAAGAAAGAAAGAAAGAAAGAAAGAACAAATCGGAGAAATAAAAACAAGAAAAGGAAAACAAAGAAGGAAAAAATGCTATATAAAAAGCAGAATGGAAGAAAGTTTAGGAAAAAAGAAAACAATAAGAAAATTCAAAACAAAAAACAAATGTCAAATGAAAAAAACGGAAAGAATGAAAGATTGAAAGAAAGTAGAAAAGAATAGGAAAGAGAAATAACAAGAAAAAAATAGTCAAAACAAAGAGTAATTATAAATAAATTATAAATAAATTATAAATAACATATCAAACAATACTAAAGATAGAGAGAGAATAGAAAGAAGTTTTAAAACAAAGGAAGAAAAATAAATAAGAAACAGAAATATAGAATGAAACAAAGAAATTAAGAATACGAGAAATAAAAGGAAAAAGAAAAAATCAAGGGAGAAAATTCAAAATACCGAGAGAAAAATAAATTCATATGAAAAAAATTAAAAGAAAAGAAAGAAAAGAAATAAAAGGGAAGAAAAGAAAGAAAAGAAAGAAGAAAGACAAAATTGATAATAGATAGAAAAGTCAAAATGTAAAAAAAGGAAAAGAATTCCAGAAAAATAAAAGGAATAACAGAAAGTCAAAACTAAAAAGAAAAATACATAAGATATGAAAGAAACGGGAAAAAATGAAAAACACAAAGAAGGAAGCAAGAAAAGTCAAAACAGATAAAGAAAAACAAATACCACATGAAAGAAACAAGAAGCAACTATCAAATAGAAGAAAAGAAAAAAACAAGAAAAATAAAAACAAAAAAATAAATACCAGACGACAGAAACAGAAAGAAATAAAAATAGAATAAAGAAAGAAAAAATTCATGAAAGAAAAATTAAAACGAAGAAAGAAAGAAAGAAAGAATGAAAAAATAAGTACTCATATGCAATAAGAAAGAAAGAAAGAAAGAAAGAAATGATGGCATTATAAATAAAGATAACGTGAAAGAAAGAAAGAAAGAAAGAAAGAAAGAAAGAAAGAAAGAAAGAGAAGAAAAGAAAAAGTCAAAAGAAATAAAAATAACATTTGAAAAGAAAAGAAAATGAAAGAAAGAATAATGGAAAGAAAATGAAGTGAGAGACAAATAAGAAAAAGTAAAGAAAGAATTGGAAAAAGAAAAACAAGAAAGAAAAGTGAAGACAAAGAAAAATAATAAATACCATATAAAAAAAAAAAGAAAAAATGAATAGGAGAATGAAAAAACAGGATTAAAGAAAATTTTCAAAACAAAGAAAAAATACAATGTCAATGAAGTGGAAAGAAAAAATAGAAGAAAAAACAAGAATAAAAAGGAAAATTCAAAACGAAGAAAAAATAAATACTATAAGAAAGAAAGAAAAAAGAAAGAAAAAAGAAAACTTTTAAAAGTCAAAGCAGAGAAAGAAAATTAAAGACCATATGAAAGAAACTGAAAGAAAGAATAGGAGAAAGAAAAAAAAGAAAAGAAAGAAAGGTCAAAACAAAGAAACAAAAATATATACTACATAAAAAAACGAAGGAAAAAAGAAAAAAGAAAGAAAAAGGAAAAGATAGAACAGAAGAAAGAAAAAAAGAAGTCAAAACAAAGAAAGAAATATAAATGTCTATTGAAAGAAACAGAAAGAAAAAGAAAGAGAAAAAATAAGAAAAAAGAAAGAAACAACATCGCAAAAAATAAATACAAAATGAAAGAAAGAGAAAGTACGAACAAAAGAGAGAATAAGAGTAAGATAAAACAATAAAGAAAAACTGTGAAAGAAAAACAATTTCATATAAAAGAAAGAAAAAAAGAAAGAAAGAAAGAAAGAAAAAGAAAGAAAGTATATTAGAAAAAAAGCAAAATAAGAAAAAACTCAAGACAAAGACGAAAAAATAAATATCATATTAAAAAAAAAATGAAAGAAACAAAGAAAGGAAAAAGAAAGAAAATGTCGAATGGAATGGATGATAAGGAAGGGAAAATAATACACATCTACGAATGGGTAGAATGAAAAACATGATGTGAAAAATGATATCAACTGGTAATGATTTAAGAATGATTTACGTGGGAGATTTGAAAGAGAAGGAAGGGAAAGGAATGAAAGGGAAGGTAGAAAGGAAAAAATGAAAGACAAGAGCAATAAAACGAAGAAAATGTAATGAAATACATGACAAAGGGAAGGAATGAAAAACAAATGAAAAATAAAACAAGAGAAAAAACTGAATGAAAGATATAGAATGAAAGGCAATGGAGAAATAAAACGAAAGACCAAAGAGAAAAATAATAATAAAAGACAAAGCGAAGAGATAGAATGAAAGACAAGTGGGGAACATGTACGAAAGACAAAATGAACGAGAAAGATAGAATGAAAGACAAAAAAGTAATAAAATAAACGAAAGACAAACAGTACTAAAAGAATAAAAGATAAGGTGTAGAGACAGAATGAAATTCAAAGAAGGAATAAAATGAAAGATAAAAAATGAAAAACAAGGGGGAAAGATGGAATGAAAGGCAAGTGAAGAATAAAACGAAAGACAAAAGAGAAATAAGAATGAAAGACAAAGCGGAATTTTAGAATGAAAGTCAAGTGAAGAATAAAACGAAAGAAAAAAGCGAAAAATGAACGAAAGAGATAGAATGAAATACATAGAAAGAATAAAACGAAAGATAAAAAAGAAAAAGGAATGAAAGACATAAAATGAAAGACAATGAAAAATAAAACGAAAGACAAAAGAAAAATGAACAAATGTAAAAACAAATGAGAAAAAATGAATGAAAGACAAAACAAAGGGATAGAATGAAAAGCAAGTGAAGAATAAAACGAAAGACAAAATAGAGATAAATAAACAAAAGAGATAGAATGAAAAACAAGGAAGGAATAAAATGAAATACAAAAGAGAAAAAAGAATAAAAGACAAAGCAGTGAGATAAAATGAAAAATAAATGGGGATAAACCGAAAGACAAAAGAAAAATAAATGAACAAAAGAGATAGAATGAAAGACCACGAAGGAATAAAATGAAAGACAAAAGAGTAAAAAAGAATGAAAATGATAGAATTAAAGTCGAGGGAAGAATGTAACGAAATAATTTTTTTTAAAGAATAAACAAGGTGGAAGAAATAATTAAAAAACAAGGAAGGAATAAATAGAGATACCAGAGCGAAAAACTAATGAAAGACATGGTCAGGAGACAAAAAGAAACAAAGCGGAATATACCGGAAAATATAAGAAGAAAAGGAATGAATTATATTAATTTGGAAAATGAATGTCAAGAAATGAATAAAAAAAGACAAGAGAGAATTAACGATAAGGCTGCTGATAAGGAGGAGAAAAATGAATGATAACGCAAGAGAAAATGGCGGAAAAGAAAGAAATACCAATGAGGTGGTAGAGGTGAAAGATCAGGAAGGAACTGAATAAAAGAAAAACCCAGAGAAATGATAAAAAAGAGAGGAGAAAAAATAAAAGAGAATGAATGAGAAAGAGCGCGCATAAAGGAAAAGGGAACATGAATGAAATAAAAAAAATTAACGAACAATAATTTACGAGGGAAGAAAAAAGACGGAAAGAATTCAGAGGTGGAAAAAAGTTTAAGAAAAATGCATAAAAAGGAAGGTAATAAATATTAAAAAGAAAAAGAAAGAGGCACATAGATAAAGATAGGAAAACCGGATATACGGGAAAAATGATAAGACAATTGAGGAAAATAAACGAACAGAAATAAGGGAGGG
>JBBBDQ010002119.1:57500-60000 GCA_037127315.1 Ascarosepion bandense | reverse complement strand
CTTTCTATTTACCTTCCCCTATGTAGCCCCAAGCGCAATAGTGGTAGTGGAATGCCTTGCTTGGGGTGAAATGATTAAAAAAAAATTACGCGATTTGAAAGAAACAACTGGATTGGGCCAAACAATCATCCAGTTATACCATAGCCCTGTAGCTTGCATAGAAGGCCAGCATGCCAGACTCTGTCAAATGCTTTGGTCATATCAAGGGCAACAGCTCAGGCTTAGCTGTTCTTATAGAGAGCCTGGCATATGTACTCAGTGATGGTCGTTAGCATATCAGCAGTAGACCTGGTGAAGCGGAAACCATACTGTTTGTCAGAGAAGTGACTGTAGGCCGTGAAATGTTGAACCACTTCAGCATTGATAATATCCTCGAACACTTTGCCAAAAATCGATAAGAGGCTGATAGGGCGATAATTAGAGAGGTCCGATGGTTTTCCAGAATTCTTAAATACAGGAACCACAGAGGAAGAGTTCTAGTAGGCAGGAAAACAAGAAGCAGAAAGACAGTAGTTGTAGTCTTTGGAGAGGACAGAGGAGAGTTCAGCTGCACATTTCTTCAGAACAATGGTTGAGATTCCGTTGCCTCCGATCGCTTCATGTTAGTTAAACTTTGAAATTATATTAGTAAGGGGGTAATGTGAACGTCACTCAGTTGAGCGGAGAATCTTCAAACAAAGCACTCGGCCTTGTCCTCTGAAAATGTGAGGACCTCAAATTCATTGATTAAAGTAGAGATTAACGGCTTGCTGTTTTTTAATACAGTTCCACAGAACCGCCAGTACTCTTTGGGGCCGAATTAGGGGGATGCTATACGCTGCTTCATTCTATCAGCAAACAACAGCTTAGCATCATTAAAGATCATTTTGCACTCATCACGAGGCAAAAAGGCGTCTATTATGGTCAAACGCATGACTCCGATAAAACCGGAAGAAGTGATTCCTGTGAGCGATAGTGAGCGAGCAAGCAGGGGAGAACCAGTGAGACGAATGGGGTTTAAGTCGTAATTTTCTGGCTGAAATGAAAGCATTGATGCCCGTTTTAACTCAAGAGGAAACACCGGATGCACAGTCTTCAACGGGAAGACACACAGGAAATCGTGGAACGACTCCCCGTCTGCTTTTTGGTAGCAGTAAGATATTCTGCTGGTCTGACATTCCTGGGGGGCTAGGGGAAGTGGAAGAGATATTAATGGAAACCATCGCATGGTCAGAGTTACCAAGAGAGCAAAGGTGATTGACATTGCAAGAGTCAGAGATGGAAGTAAACAGAGATCTAGCAGTAACTCAGGTCAATTAGGGTTATAAGAGAAACACGTGGGAAAACCAACCACTTGCGTAAGGGATTCAGTGATTGAAAAGTTCATAGTATACACTTCAGCAAGATCTGTGAGAGAGATTTTCAGCTATTTTGCGTAGAAAACTCCAAACACGAGTATATGGGCAAACGAATGAGAATAAATATTGTTTGAGATACTGTCAATTACGGACTGAGATAGATAGATAGATAGATAAATAGATAGATAGATAGATAGATAGATAGATAGATAGATAGATAAAAAGTCTGTTAGATAGATAGATAGATAGATAGATAGATAGATAGATAGATAAAAAGTCTGATAGATAGATAGATAGATAGATAGATAGATAGATAGATAGATAAAAAGTCTGTTAGATAGATAGATAGATAGATAGATAGATAGATAAAAAGTCTGTTAGATAGATAGATAGATAGATAAAAAGTCTGTTAGATAGATAGATAGATAGATAAAAAGTCTGTTAGATAGATAGATAGATAGATAAAAAGTCTGATAGATAGATAGATAGATAGATAGATAGATAAAAAGTCTGTTAGATAGATAGATAGATAGATAGATAAAAAGTCTGTTAGATAGATAGATAGATAGATAAAAAGTCTGATAGATAGATAGATAGATAGATAGATAGATAGATAGATAAAAAGTCTGTTAGATAGATAGATAGATAGATAGATAGATAGATAGATAAAAAGTCTGTTAGATAGATAGATAGATAGATAGATAGATAGATAAAAAGTAAAAAGTCTGTTAGATAGATAGATAGATAGATAGATAGATAGATAGATAGATAGATAGATAGATAGATAGATAGATAGATAGATTTTACAGTGTAGTTTACCCTGTACAAGGCCCGGGGCTCATTCGAGTTAATGGCTTACGTTAAGGAAAAAAATTATAAATAATAATATTTTAAATAAAAACATAAATGAAAATAAGAATAATCTAGTAACTGTGATTAACAATTTAGACAATAAATTTATGTAATTTTAGAAACAGTATAGAGTGTCTTTTAGAAAAACAGTTGCCTTACAGAATCAATTGTCTATCAATGTAATATTTCTTCTGTGGAAAACCCTAGTAATGTAAAGATTTATGTAGAATAAAATGCATTCCGAATCGAAATAAAAATAGTATAATTACACTCAAAGGTCTCTTTAAGTTCGATCAAAAATATAAAACTTT
>JBBBDQ010002119.1:20000-52500 GCA_037127315.1 Ascarosepion bandense | reverse complement strand
AATAAAAGCACCAAACAACAAAAGAATGAATGGTAAAATAAGTTTTCAAATTATTCAAAGAACTAGATTATGATATTATAGTGAACACAAAAAATAATACAATATTTAGATGTAGAACTTAATTTACAAACTGGAAATGTCTCGCCATACATGAAAACAAACACTAAGTTATTATACATAAATACAAAGTTCAATCATCCAAATAACAAAATTAAACACATTTACAAAGGAATAGAACACAGACTATCTAATAATTTGTCAAATAACTCAATATTTAATGAAAAGAAAAATATATATGAGGATGCACTAAAACATTTTACAATATAATTCTCAACCAAACAGACAAATCAAAAACAACAATAGAAAACGAAACATTATCTGGTTCAACCCACCATTTAATTTAAAAGTAAAGACCAAAATAGGACAAATATTTTTAAACTAATAGATAAACACTTTCCAAAAGAATCAGAATTAAACAAAATTTTCAACAGAAACACAATCAAACTAAGTTATAGTTGTACTAATAATTTAGATAGTTTCATAAAAAACAAAAAGCCAGAAACTTAACTGGTATCGTACAAAACAAAACCACCAACAAAGAATGCAACTGCAGGGACAAAAATAAATGTCCACTTCAAGGTCTCTGCAACAAAAAAGAAATAATTTATAAGGCAGAGGTACATGACCCAGATGGCCAAAACAAAATATATTTTGGCTCAAATAAAGACACCTTTAAGACCAGGTGGTTCAACCACAGATCTACATTTGAAATAGAAAAATTAAAAAACAATACAAATTTGGTTAACGTCTGGAAATTGAAATAAAAATATGAAAAAGATCCACACATAACGTGGAGCATTGTAAAAACAGCCAAGCCTTACAATGGTGGACAAATATATAGACTGTGCCAAGAAGAAAAATTATAAATTATGACATACCCAAATAAAGACGAACTGTTAAATGAAAGAACAGAAATTATGACTAAATACATCCACACTAAGAAATACCTGTTAGGTTCATACAACCAAGGATGAAAACGTCATAATTCGTTTGAATTTAAACAATGCGCGTTCATAAATTTTCTACCACGTTCAAATAAAACACCGTTACAAGAGTGTTCTTAAAAAGAAAAACGGTAAATGGTAAAATCAGATAGCGAAGATCTGGGTAGCGAAATAACTCGTTTAAAAATGGAATATATATATATATATATATATATATATATATATATATATATATATAAATATAAATGCATAAAACTACTGTGGCCACTAAATGAGGGATCGGTTCATATATTCACTGTAATATAGATCTGATCCTCCACTTTATACCCAGATTTCTTGTTTATCAAATTATGATTAAGTATGAATCCACCTCTTCTCGCCCAGCTAGGGGTAAGATATGTATCACTAAATCAATTTTATATCAAAAGAAAATAGTTAAAATCTAAAATATTTCTGGCTTTAAATAACCTGAGAAGGGTTAATAAACAGTAGAAAATGAATCAATCAAAGCCTTGTCAGATTCTAGTTGATTTTTTGAAAGCTGCTCTCTAGATTTCTTCACTTCCTATAAAAGTTGCCGTTTTTTCAGTGCAGATATTTACTCACCTGTTGTTGTGGTGTTGTAAAACAATTCTAGCTGAACTAATCCTCTTCTTCCGTCGGATCTTGGCACACACAGACGATCAATATCAGCCTTATGATGATGCATGAGATGACAAGTGAGAAGCTTTCTCGTTTTGACATCCATTCGCTTAATATCAGCTGTGGTCCAATTAAGGAGGTTGAAACTGTATAGCACCACAGGAAAAACCAAAGTGTTATTCTGTTTTGTGAACTTAACTCGGTATTTAACACAAGACGTTAGTAGTATTCATTTTTTATTTTCTCCTTCATTCGGGTATTTTGTATTCCATCTCCTTAGCTGATTCTTAGTTATTTATAGACTTATTATTATTATTATTATTATTATTATTATTTCTGCCAATCTTTTGGTCTTTCTATTATTAACACTTTTTGTCATTGTCAGCTCATGCGCCTGTCTGTCCGTGTGTCCTTGTTTGTAAAGTCATCTGCTTGCTTAAAGGCCAATCTGTGTGGCGATGTTGGGGGTGGCATGTCTGTCTGGCTTTCTTTTCAGGCCAATGGCTTTTCTGAATGAAAGTTTGATTAGAAAAAAAAGCTGATGAACGTTGGATAAAAATTATCATTCTTTTCATTCAGATCATATTTTTAGCCACCAGCTTCGCGTTGACAGATATAAAGAAAGAAAGAAAGAAAGAAAGAAAACTAAAAAATATTTTAAATAAGAAAAACGAATTTAAATGTAAAAAAAGAAAGAAAATGAAACTACAACAAAAGAAAGAAACTGAAGGAAGAAAAAATGAAATATGGTGGGAGGGTGATAAGAAAGAAACCGAGATAACGGGGGGGTTTGGTGATTCTGATAAGAAAGAAAGAAAGAAAGAAAGAAAGAAAGCAATGAAAGAAAGCAATGAAATAACAAACAAACAAACAATCAAAAAAGAAAGAAAGAAAGAAAGAAAGAAAGAATACTGAAAAAAAGGACCACAATATTTGTAAAAAAGTTAGATGGAATAATAAAAGTGAACAAAAAAAAACAAGATTTTAAGAGAAAAACCAATACCAAAATATGACATTTGAAAGAAAAATAAAAGAGAATTAATATGAAGTGATCAAATTAAACATACGAAAAGGCGAATAAAAAAAAACAAATAAAAAGCAGAATAAAAATAAGGAAAAATCTGAAGAACAAAAAAAAGATAATAAGACGAATAGAAAAAAAGTACGAAAGAAAAGAAACAAAACAAGAAATTACAGAAGAAACAAAAAAGAAAGAAACAAAGGAAAACAAATTGTCTAAGAAAAAAAGAACAAAAACAACAGCTGAAAAGAACAAAAATGAAAGAAGAGAAAGAAATCTAACACAATGGGAAAAGTAAACAACAAAATATGAATCATAGAAAGAAAGAAAGTAATTTATATATATATATATATATATATATATATATATATATATATATACTATAGTCATCCGCAGGCAGAAAGTAATTTATATATATATATATATATAAGCATGGGGTGTGGGCATAGAAGGATCCAAAGAAGTATCCTGTACATACAGTGGTAGGATAATTCTCTAAGAGAGCTGTAAACACACACACACACATATATATATATATATATATATATATATATATATATATATATATATATCAGCATGCCGTGTGGGCATAGAAGGGTCCAAAGGAGTATCCTGTACATATTGAAACCGGTCGGTTGGTTTCGTGTTTCTTATTTTTTATTCTTCCATCTTTAAAATGCCTGTAAGTATGAAGTTTACTTTGTTTCTTGCTATATATATATATATATATATATATATATATATATATATATATATCTTAGGCGTGTATAATATATACGCTAAAAAGTCTGCCTCCTTCTACCAGCGCCCATATCTCCGAGATAGAATCCTCGACTGACGCCAATTCGGTCGGGTTTCAATCCTGGGTAAAAAGCAATCGGATGTCTAACCGTACTGATGAGCTGTGATACAGCGAAACAGATATGTCTGCGGATGACTCTCATCAGACTATTTCATAACACAAACAGACAAAACTACAAAGCATTCCCCAAAACACAGAATGTACAACACTACAACTACTCCTACAAATCCCTGTACGGAAATACACTCACCCACTAAAGACCACCCAGACATACAAACACCACATTCTTCAACACAAACACCTACCACCGTGAAATGAGTAGAGATACCTCACCAATTAATAAACATTTTTTAGAATATTCAATCAGAAGGAAAAGACCAATTTAAAAAATCTAAAAAATACAAAACCCATTCTCATCAATCTTTCTTCATGCCCTTTAAAAGAAGAAGAAATAAACATTCTAAAATTAGGTCTAAAATTCTGTCCCACCCTCAAAAAGAACATTACAGACCTAAAAAAAGATCTTAAAGCATTCGAACGTAAATTTAGACTTCTTAAAACACTACACAACAACAACAACAACACTACCGATAACTCAATAGTAAAAAATAAATCTAAATATTGCCTAACAAAAACAACAATTCAAATGAAATTAACATATTCTTTGAAAAAATCTGGGATACAGGCTTTCAAAACAAACACAACACCCATAGCAACTTCAGACACAAGCAAAAACTAGCACTAGAAAACATCCGTAAGAACAATGATATAATAATAAAGGAAGCAGACAAAGGCGGTGCTGTAGTCATTATGAATAAAACTTATTACAAAACAAATATTCAAGATATGCTAGGAGACGAAAATAACTACAAAAGATTCAACCAGAATATAGATGAAAAATCACATCAAAAATAAAAAAAATCACATCAAAAATAAAAAATAAAAATAAAAAAATAAAAATAAAAACTCTGCCTTACACACAGTAGAATATTAACGAAAAAAGAAAAAGATTTCTTTACATATTTTA
Source organism: Ascarosepion bandense (assembly GCA_037127315.1). Classification (NCBI taxonomy): domain Eukaryota; kingdom Metazoa; phylum Mollusca; class Cephalopoda; order Sepiida; family Sepiidae; genus Ascarosepion; species Ascarosepion bandense. Next base: position 48,004 of record JBBBDQ010002119.1, on the reverse strand, counting down.
CTTCAAAAACCAGTAATTTGTACGGACTTCCAAAGATACACAAATCAAACGTAATAAAAACAGCTATCCAGGAACAAAACTCAGAATACATCCACATCCACATCCCAAACCCTGAAGACCTCAAATTCAGACCAATTGTAGCGGGACCAGCCTGCCCAACAAGCAGACTGAGCAATCTAATAGACAAATTATTACAACCTTACACCACTAAAATAAAATGTTACATCAGAGATAGCATACATTTCTTAAATTTCCTACCAAAAGAAGTAAACCCAAATACACTCTTAGTAACTTTTGACGTTAACAGCCTGTACAGTAACATACGGCACGAACTAGGAAAACAAGCAATTTTATTTTGGATAGAAAAACACCCAGAAATACTTCCCACACGCTTCTCAAAGGAATTCATTCTACAAAGTATAGGCCTAATTTTACATAACAATTCCTTCCAATTTGACAGCAGAAATTATATACAAATGATAGGCACCGCGATGGGAACAAAAATGGCACCTACATACGCAACACTCACCCTAGCATATCTAGAAGAAAACCTATACACCCAAATAGGGCATAAATATGGGGAAAATATAAAAACAGAATTCACAAAATCGTGGAAAAGATTCCTGGATGACTGTTTTATCCTTTGGAAACCATCATGACACAACACACTGCAACAACTACACCCCAAAATTAAGTTCACACTAGAATACAGCTATAAAGAATTAGCTTTTCTAGACATACTAATAAAAACGAGAGCAACCACATCATTACAGACATTTACCACAAACCCACAGACACCCAACAATACCTCCACTTCAAGAGTCACCATCCAAAAAGCTGTTTAAAATCCATCCCCTATTCCCTAGCACGACGAATTTGCACGATAGTGAGTGACGAAACCCTACGCAAAATACGCCTAGAGGAATTACGAAAAACATTAAAAATGAGAGGATATCCCACACCACTAATAGACAAGGGTTTCCAACTAGCAAAAAAGATACCATTAGAATCCCTCCGGAACACGAAAAAACAACAGGAAAAAATAGAAAAAACGAAAACATATTAGCATACGTCTCCACTCACAACAAAAACAATCCGGAATTATTCACTAGGATTAAAGACCACATAGAATTACTCAACAACAATGTAAAAATAAAATCGGATCTAAGCTGCAACTCGAAAAATGTAATTTACGCCCTAAAATGCGACAGATGCACAAAAATATACATAGGAGCGACACAATGCTTAAATCATCGTATCTCACTTCATAAGAGCAATATCAGATTATCACATAACAGGAAATTATATGTCTCTAAACATCTACATGAATGCAGTGACGGCCTATTTTCAGTCAAACCACTCTATCAAAATATTAATTATGAGATCCTATTAATCCAAAAAGCTGTTTAAAATCAAAAACACCTATCCAGCAGCTATCCAGGAACAGAAATCGGAATATATCCACACCCCAAACCCCAGTGACCTTAAATTTAGACCAATTGTAGCAGGACCAGCCTGCTCTACAAGCAGACTGAGCAATTTAATTGATAAAATATTACAACCTTACACCACAAAAATAAAAAATTACATCAGAGACAGCATACATTTCCTAAGCTTCATGCCCCAAAAAAGTAGACCCAGATACACTCTTAGTAACTTTTGACAGGAACAGCCTGTACAGTAACATACCCCATGAACTAGGAAAACAAGCCATTGCATTTTAGATATAAAAAAAAACACCCAGAAATACTCCCCACACGCTTCACAAAAGAATTTATTTTACAAAGTATAGATCTAATTTTACACAACAATTCCTTCCAGTTTAACAACAAAAGTTATATACAAACAAAAGGTACCACGATAGGAATAAAAATGGCACCGACATATGCAACACTCACCCTAGCATATCTAGAAGAAAACCTATACAAACAAATAGGGCATAAATATGGGGAAAACATAAAAACAAACTTCACGAAATCATGGAAGAGATTCCTTAATGACTGTTTTATCTTTTGGAAATCAAAATGGGGTACATAAACAAACTACACAATATACTACAACACCTGCACCCCAAAATCAAGTTCACACTAGAATATAGTTACAAAGAATTACCGTTCTTAGACATACTGATAAAAAACGAAAACAATCACATCATCACAGACATTTACCACAAACCCACAGACACCCAACAATATCTCCACTTCAAGAGTCACCATCTAAAAAGCTGTTTAAAATCCATCCCCTAGCACGACGAATTTGCACGATAGTAACTGACAAAACCCTCCGTAAAATACGCCTAGAACTACGAAAAACATTACAAATAAGAGGATACCTCACCTCACTAATAAACAAGGGTTTCCAACTAGCAGAAAAAATACCATTAGAATCCCTCCGGAAACCAAAAAACAACAAGAAAAACACGAAAAAGAAGAAAACATTCTAGCATACGTTTCCACTCACAACAAAAACTATCCAGAATTATTCACAAAGATCAAAACCCACATGGAATTACTCAACAATAATGAAAAAATAAAAGAAATCTTGAAGACAACCAAAATAATTAACAGCAAACGCCAGCCCAAAAATTTAAAAGACATCCTAACCTCATCGAAATTCGAATAACAACACACAACACAGGGGGTCACAAAATGCAAAAAAAAAAAAGATGTGGAGTATGCAACATAATAATAGAAGGAAAACACTTCCAGTTCGAAAACGCAACTATATTCGAAATAAAATCGGATCTGAGCTGCAACTCGAAAAATGTAGTTTACGCTCTAAAATGCGACAAATGCGCAAAGATATACGTAGGAGCGACACAACGCTTGAACAATAGAATTTCCTTTCATAGAAGCAATATAAGATTATCACATAACAGGAAATTATGTTTCCCAACATCTGCATGAATGTAGTGATGGCAAATTCACAGTTACACAGATTATGAAATATTAATAATGCACGAAGAAAGATTCATAAAAAAATACAAGCCTTCGCTCAACAAAACAACATGAAAAACACACACACACCGAAAAACATACAGACACACACATACATACACACACACCAAATTCAAAAGATAACCATAAACAATAAAAAAGAACCAGAGGACCCATAAAAAACAATTGTAAAACATAAAGAGGAAATAAAAAACGCTCACACACACACACACACACACACACACACACACACGCACACACACACACACGCACCAAATTCAAAACACCGTCAAAGCAATAAAGAACAGCCAACTGACCGACAAAAAGGATGACAGATAAGCGAAGGCGACTAGAAGATAATTTTAACATACTAAAAAGGTAACCCCAGATCAAAATCATATCAAATTGGGGTAAGCACTTGATTCATTCATCTGTTTATTTATTTATCTGTTTATCCATTTATACACGTGCTGATGTGAAAAAACACAGACCATTCAACGTGCCAACATTTTATTTATTTTATCTTAATTTATTTTATTTTACTGATTTTATTTATTTTCTTATTTTTTCTACTTACTTATTTATAAAACAACAAGCTGGACAACAGAAACAAAAGGAACTCGATAAGTAAAGCCACAAGTTTATTCGCCTGAAGAGAGTCAATTTTAGACTCGAAACACGTGTAGCGTCACAAATACCATTATAGACACTTAATGTATCATAACATGTATAACTACAACAACAATAACTAAACACTTTAAAGAAACGTTCACGGCTTCTTACACTTGTTATTCTATACCAATTTCTCTCGTTGGAACAACCCTATTTCTTGATCCAATATATATATATATACAGTACTGTGCAAAAGTATTAGGACAAGAACTCTTTTATCTTTTATGGGGCATACTAACAGAAAATAAACAATTTAATTAAAGTGATTTTATTTGATTTACTCAACAAATAATTTAACAAGAAAAAATACTTGTTACAAAATAAATTTAATATTTAGTATAGTAGTCTTTTGCTTTGATCACAGCCTTCATTCTGTCAGGCATTGGCATCACAAGTTTCTTCAATGTATCTCATAGTATCTTCTGCCAAGCAGCTTGTATTTGTTCCTAAAGTGTGTCTTGCGAAGTAACATTAGATTTATCATTTTTTTTATCCATAATATTCTATAGATGTTCAATAGAATAGTTTCGAAATAACTTGTTTAACAGAAAATAGGAAAAATTAAACTTCTTTTTAATACATTTATTTTACACCTAGTTTTAAATAATCAATATTTATTTGCAATTGACTTGGATTTTCACCCTGTATTTGAATTTTAGTGAGGTGTTTAGGAAAATCACTCCTGTCCTAATACTTTTGCACACTACCGGTAATGTGAAAAAGTGTTAGGACAGGTATGATTTTAAACTTTATTTTGATGCCTCATAAAAGATAAAATAATGTCCTAATACATTTGCACAGTACTATATATATATATATATATATATATATATATATATATATATATATATTAAAGCCAGAAATTATAACAAAAACTAAGGATTAATTTTTTTTAAAAAGGCTTAAATTTAAAAACGAATGAATGAATGAATGAATGAATGAAAGACGGAGGTTTCAACTGATAGAATTATAATAAAAAAAAACAGATAAAAAACCTCGACCCAAATTACTGAAGATGAAGTGTTTGTCTTTCAAACGAAATAACCGCAAACAACGCTTTAAGCAAAGTTTCTTTATAAACTTCCCGCCTTTTTGTGGAGAGCGGAGGCGGCGGTAACAAAGACGCTAGGAATAATACGAGCTGCGTTTTCTCTTCATTTAATCCATCATCGCCATTATAACTGGGCTATTTTTTTTTTTTTGCGGGTGGTGGTGGGGGGGGCGATCTTCTAGACGAACTCGTTTTTTATTTTATTTTAACTGATTGAGCTGGGTTTTTTCATTGTTGTTTCGTTTTTACTTTTCTTACTTCAGAGGCTAAAAATGTTACTTCCATAAGAAAAGGAACGTGAAAGAGAAAGAGAGAAAATGATATTTTTCAAAAACGCGAGACCTCCTCTACCCGAGAAAAAGGAACGTAAACAGTGGACAATAAAACAAAGATAAAAAATTAATTACAGGCAATTGTGTAAAACTGATTCATTAAAGTGTACAAAAGGAAAAGAAATTCTTTCACACGCTGTAATCGCTTGCGTTTTAGTGGCTTTATTGCCTTTATTCAGATGATACCGATTAAAAAGAAAAAAAGAAAAGAAGGAAAGGAAAAGAGAAAGAAATATTTAATAAGTGGTGAGTAAAATAAAGAAAATAGAAAAAGGCAAAGAAAGAAAGAAAGAAAGAAAGAAAGAAAGAAAGAAAATGAACGAAAGGTGAAAAAAGGAAACAGAATTAATGAAAGGTGAAGAAAGAAAGAAAGAAAGAATAAATGAAAGTTAAAGACAGAAAGAAAGAAAGAAAGAAAGAAAGAAAGAATAAATGAAAGTTAAAGAAAGAAAGAAAGAAAGAAAGAAAGAAAAATGAACGAAAGGTGAAAAAAGGAAACAGAATTAATGAAAGATGGAGAAAGAAAGAAAGAAAGAAAGAAAGAAAGAAAGAAAAATGAACGAAAGGTGAAAAAAGGAAACAAAATTAATGAAAGGTGAAGAAAGAAAGAAAGAAAGAAAGAAAGAAAGAAAATGAACGAAAGGTGAAAAAAGGAAACAGAATTAATGAAAGGTGGAGAAAGAAAGAAAGAAAGAAAGAATGAATGAATGAATGAAAGTTAAAGAAAGAAAGAAAGAAAGAAAGAAAAAAGAAAGAAAGAAAGAAAAATGAACGAATGGTGAAAAAAGGAAACAGAATTAATGAAAGGTGAAGAAAGAAAGAAAGAAAGAAAGAAAGAAAGAAAGAAAGAAAGAAAGAAAGAAAAATGAACGAAAGGTGAAAAAAAGAAACAGATTTAATGAAAGGTGGAGAAAGAAAGAAAGAAAGAAAGAAAGAAAGAAAGAAAAAATTAATGAAAGTTGAAGAAAGAAAGAAAGAAAGAAAGAAAGAAAGAAAGAAAGAGAAAAACGGAGAGAAGAAACAAAATATTCGAATATTGAAAAGAACAAAAGAGGAGTGAGTAACTTTTTGCCTCTTCACCATTTTTTCTTTCCTAATTTCTTTTTTTTTTTCTTTTATAGCGATTTTATCAGTTGATTAATATTTCGGATATTTTTTTTTATTCCCATTTTCCTATCGCGCCATTTTGTTTTATCAAGCGAAGCGACATCATCTTGCTCGCTCGGTGACATCGCGTTTCTTAGTGCTTTTACCGCTCGTGGGCACAATGTTTGCTCTCCTTGTGCGTCAGCACTAGTCATTAAAAAAGAAAAACAAAATATGCGGCATGTGTCGGGACTTTTGGCTGGCTCTCTCGCGAATCTGACAAACGCGCTAACTAGGGCCAATGACCCGGATGTACAAAAAGAACAAGGAACTGTTACGCACCAGACGCTGAAAAGAGAAGGGCAGGAGAAAAGATCGAAAGAGTGCGAAGGAAGGGAAACGGGTAAGCAGACTATTAAAATATAATATGTGGCACATGAGGACATCGGTAATTCCAGTTGCAGTTGGAGCCCTCGGATTGATTGAAAAAGGTTCCGATTGACTCAATGAAGGAATTCCTTATAAAAGGACGGGCCTTAAAAAATACAAAAAAATTGTACTCACTTGTATAACTCATACATTAAGAAGAGCTTTATTTATGGAAAATATGTGCGATCTTAAGTTTTGTTTGTATCGTTAGGTTTTTTTTTTGTTTTGTTTTGTTTTTGTTTTTTTATAAAAATGATCAATAGAAAATGTAATGAAACCATTTATAACCTAAGGTCTCTGGTAGGGAAGAAAATGTGTATACAACAGAAATGCAAGGAAATAATAATAATAATAATAATAATAATAATAATAATAATAATAATAATGAAGAAGAAGAAGAAGAAGAATATGTCGCACATGAAGACATCAATAATGTCAATTGTAGTTGGAGCCCTTGGATTGATTGGAAAAGTTTCCGATAGACATATTCAAGAGATTCCTGGTAGGCCAGACTTTAAAGAAACACGAAAAATTATTCACAAGTACAACTCAGAGCCTTATGTGTGCAAAGTGTGTGTGATCTTAGATTTTTGTGGTTACAAAAATGATCAGTGGAAAAATTCCTAAGCCATTTCTGACCTTAGGTCTCTGGTTGGGACCCTGAAGGAAATGTGTATACAACAGAAATAAAAAGAAGAAATAATAATAATAATAATAATAATAATAATAATAATAATAATAATAATAAAATATGAAAATGAAAGCCAAAGATAAAGCTCTTGAAAAGATGAAACAGCGCTGGCAAGACAAACCTCTGCATGGCCAATATCCAGTACGTGCCAATAAATCCAATGTTGACAAAGTTAATACTCATCGATGGTTACGTGCATCTGGATTAAAGTCTGAAACTGAAGGATTTATACTTGCAGCACAAGACCAAAGTCTTTTCACGAGAAACTTTCAGGCAAATATTATGCATAATAATATGGATCCAAAATGCAGGTTTTGTGATAAACACCAAGAAACAATAGACCACCTAATCTCAGGCTGTTCTGTGCTTGCCCCAAACGAATATAAAAATCGCCACGATAGAGTTGGGCAATATTTACATTGGGCAATGTGCAAACATTATGGAAAAGCTGTAAACAAACACTGGTATGAACATCATCCAGCACCGGTTACAGAAATAGAAGATGTAACCATTCTATGGGATTACACCATCTACACAGACAGAAAAATTGAAGCAAACAGGCCAGACATTATTGTTAAAAACCAGAAGGAGAAAACTTGTCTATTAATTGATATGGCTTGTCCAGCGGATTGTAACATAGCAATCAAGGAGTTTGAAAAACTGTCAAAATATAAAGACCTGGAAATTGAAATAGAAAAAATGTGGAAATTGAAAACAAGAGTTGTGCCAGTGATAGTAGGTGCACTTGGAATGATAAAAAATGGAACAAAACAACACATTGAAAGAATCCCTGGAAACCCCAGCTTAAGAGATATACAAAAAATTGTATTATTAAGTACAGCCCACACACTAAGGAAAACGTTATCTATGTAATGCTGGGGATGATAGGGAGGATAGAAAAACATGAAATGGAGTCATAACAACACGCCACTACCTGCCTTAGGTCTCCCCGCAGACTTGGTTGGTAGTGAGACCAATGCAGAAATCGAAATATGATGAAAAATGACATAATAATAATAATAACACATCGAACATAATTATTTGACGGAAAATAAGAACAGTATATAGGAAGCCAAGGAAGAAATAAAGAACCATCTAAGTCAAATACAAAATATTACAATGGAGGAACGAGAACAGCTCCCAAAATTACAACCAAAAATGCATAACCTCCGAACTATTAAACTCTACAATGCAGCACTCAAATTAATCTTGGATGAAGACACTCATACAAATCTCAATGAAGCAATATATGCATCAGCAATAGCAGCAACAAAAAAATTGAACATCAAATTAAAAACAAGGCAGTCTCGCAGACATGAAGATCCACCTTGGAAAAGAAAAATAGAAAAAGAAATCGAACAACTTAGAAGTGAACTATCAGTACTCGATGAACTGACAAGAGGAATAAATGTAAGAACTAGGAAAAGCAGAAGAGTCGAAAGAAAATACAACATTAGAAATGAAAATGAAGTCCTATCAACTAAAGAAAAATAAAGAAAAAAAAATACAACTGAAGGCTCAAAGAATAAGACGCTATGAGAAAAGATCAAGATTTTACAGACAAAACAAGATTTTTCAAACCGATACAAAGAGATTTTACAGGGAAATAGTTAAAAAAAGGATTGAAGTGACATTCCCCCCAGAATGGAAGAAGTTACACAGTTCTGGGAAAAGATATGGGCTTGCTCTAAAGAACATAGCAAGGAAGTACATTGGATTGCACAAGAGATAGAACGAATGAAAAATAAACCAGAACAGACATGGGCTGGAATTACAGAAGAGGATGTTAAATTTGAACTAAAAAAAGCACACAATTGGAAATCCCCAGGTATAGATAAAATTCCTAACTTTTGGCTATATTATTTAAATACAGCACATAAAAAACTAGCCAAAGAACTTCAAGAAATGGTTGACGATCCCACTAAAATGCCTGCATGGATGACCAAAGGAATTACATTTCTTCTACCCAAGAATGGTGACACAAACAACCCGAAAAACTACAGACCAATTACATGTCTTCCGACAACATATAAACTATTAACATCTATTTTAACAAAACAGACATATTTATTCTTAGAAAGAAATGACATGATACCGCTTGAACAAAAAGTGTGCAAACGTGGCTGTTATGGATGTAAAGACCAATTGCTAATTAACAAAATGATCCTGGAAAACTGCTAGAGTACAAAGAAAAATCTTAGTACTGCCTGGATAGATTATCGAAAGGCATTCGATAGTGTGCCACATCCCTGGATTTTAAAAACTTTAAATATAAACAAGATATCGCCCGTCATCATCAATTTCATCAAACAGTGCATGTCTATATGGAAGACAACCCTTTACCTCAATCATATAAATGGAACCTATAAGTCTGATGAAATAAACATCAAAAGAGGTATATTTCAAGGTGATTCTTTATCTCCCTTACTATTCTGCATATCATTAATAGCACTAACCAGTCAACTTAATAAGACAAAATGTGGTTATAAAATAGGCCAAAAGAAAATAAGCCATCTATTTTACATGGATGACTTAAAGTTATATGCTAAGAATGATAATGAGCTGGAAGGTCTTCTGCAAACTGTAAAATGCTTCAGCGAAGACATTGGAATGAAATTTAATTTGAATAAATGTGCTAAAGCTACAGTTTTACGTGGATCAATACAAGAAACATCCTCAATTAGCTTAGACCCTGCTGTAACAATAAAAGAATTGAAACCAGAAGAAGCTTATAAATACCTAGGTGTAAATGAAAGTGAAAACATTCGCCATAAAAAAATGAAAGAAATAGTGCGTAAAGAGTACTATAGAAGGCTACGAATGATATTAAAAACTGAATTGAATTCCCAGAACAGAGTTATGGCCATTAATATCCTTGCAATCCCAGTTGTCCAATATAGCTTCAACATCTTAAACTGGACTCTAAACGACATCAGGCGAATGGATTCTAAAACAAGAGAGCTTCTTTCTAAGCATAAGATGCATCATCCAAAGGCTGATGTAGACCGTCTATACATACCCCGTAAAGAAGGTGGAAGAGGTCTTATTCAGCTGGAATTGTCATACAAGACAACAACTATTGGCTTACTAACATACATAGAAACAACAAAGGATTGGATGATACAATTAGTAAGGCAACATGAAGAAAGAAAGAAAAAATATTCAATAATAAAAGAAGGCAGTAAATACAAACAAGATTTACAGTTAGTAGATTCTGTAGAAAAGCAAAACAGAAGCCAAGAACCAACTATTGCGGCAAAAATATGAAAATGAAAGCCAAAGATAAAGCTCTTGAACAGATGAAACAGCGCTGGCAAGACAAACCTCTTCATGGCCAATATCCAGAACGTGCCAATAAATCCAATGTTGACAAAGTTAATACTCATCGATGGTTACGTGCATCTGGATTAAAGTCTGAAACTGAAGGCTTTATTCTTGTAGCACAAGACCAAAGTTTTTTCACTAGAATCTTTCAGGCAAATATTATGCATAATAATATGGATCCAAAATGCAGGTTTTGTGATAAACACCAAGAAACAATAGACCACCTAATCTCAGGCTGTTCTGTGCTTGCCCCAAATGAATATAAAAATCGCCACGATAGAGTTGGGCAATATTTACATTGGGCAATGTGCAAACATTATGGAAAATCTGTAAACAAACACTGGTATGAACATCACCCAGCACCGGTTACAGAAATAGAAGATGTAACCATTCTATGGGATTACACCATCTACACAGACAGAAAAATTGAAGCAAACAGGCCAGACATTATTGTTAAAAACCAGAAGGAGAAAACTTGTCTATTAATTGATATGGCTTGTCCAGCGGATTGTAACATAGCAATCAAGGAATTTGAAAAACTGTCAAAATATAAAGACATGGAAATTGAAATAGAAAAAATGTGGAAATTGAAAACAAGAGTTGTGCCAGTGATAGTAGGTGCACTTGGAATGATAAAAAATGGAACAAAACAACACATTGAAAGAATCCCTGGAAACCCCAGCTTAAGAGATATACAAAAAATTGTCTTATTAAGTACAGCCCACACACTAAGGAAAACTTTATCTATGTAATGCTAGGGATGATAGGGAAGATAGAAAAACATGAAATGGAGTCATAACAACACGCCACGACTTGCCTTATAATAATATATATATATATATATATATATATATATATATATATATATAAATACAAACACTTCATTTATTGAAACATTAACAATAATATCTACTCCACAGCTTCTTTTCTCGCACTCCCCCGCCTGTGGAATTCACTTCTGTTTACTTGCTTCTCCGATAGCTACAATCTCTTGGAATTTAAATGTAAGGTCAATAGTTATGTTCTATCTGACTGACTAGCATGCTTTCTCTCATGTAACCCCCTGCGCACGAGTGGCAGTTAAACTGCCTTGCTTGAGGCGAAATGATTTTTAAAAAAATCTTTCTATATGTGTTGTATAGGAAGCAATCTACAACACCAGCCGGTAGATACTGTATACTGTATTGGTATAACATAGCGAAGATTTAAAATGCATCAGACCTGCACATTAAAGACAAAAACTCGGTGTACTGTAATTGAAAAGTTAATTAGTTGTCGGATCGCGGTTTCGGTCTCTTCATAAGAACACAAGCTGCAAATAGGGTCATAGGGAGACCCGTTCTAACAGCTGGACAATTTAATGTTAGGCGCGCCTCCTAAGAAGGAAGCTGAACGATTGTGCCCCCTACAAGTCATTTCGTTAATCCAACCACCAGCAGTGATTGCTTCTGCACGACCTGACAATTGTCTTCGCAAATTTCTTAATTAAAAGTGAGTGAATATTTCTCAGTTTATTAAACGATCAATCGTCGTTGTTTCATATGTTGGCTTATTTTTTAATAACTTCTTTAATTTTGTGTAAAAATAGTTATGAAATTAATAACTAACCCAAAATCTAAACTTATTTATAAATGGAACTTTGTCTGTGTGTGTGTGTGTGTGTGTGTGTGTGTGTGTGTGTGTCTGTGTGTCCGTTACCTATAGACTCCGAAACGGCTGAACCGATTTTCTTGAAAATTTACACAGTTGTACTATAAGCGACTGCGAGTGTTCTTAGCTAGGTTTTGTGTCGAGGTACCACCGATAAATATCGAAAATCGATAATCGAAAAAACCGGTTTATAGAAGGATTGGTCCGATTTTAATCAAATTTCATACACTCATAGACAAAGACATAAGAAACGATATTCAGAAGTTTCAAGTTTGCAGTTCTTACAATAGTGCAGAAAATCGATAATATATATATATATATATATAAAAGGCAAGATGTGTGTGTGTGTGTGTGTGTGTGTGTGTGTGTGTGTGTGTGTGTGTGTTTATCTGCCTGTATGTCTGTATTATTTTCAGCTCTTTTATTTTAGTTTTTGCTTCGGGTTTGGCTCTAAGTAGGTAAAATTGTTGTTCTTAGTCTCAGCTATGATACCATTTACTCAGAGGACTTATTTAGCCATCAAAATTCAGTTTACGACGAAAAAATTTGACTTACATCCATTCATTTTTCTTTCAGTCTCCGGTTTCGCTTTAACTGGAAACAACTATTGCTTTTTAGTATTTCGTGCCAACATCCAAAGTGTCTGAGCTCCAGGACCATGGATTGTTTTAAAGCTTTCATTACACCTGAGCAACGCCGGGCTATACTGCTGGTATATATATATATATATATTTATAAAGACAAACATGTCTCGTTAAATGTGACCGGCAACGAAGATATTATTAATTTTGGATTTAAAGCTTCCAGTATTCTTGCATGTTTCCTTTTTACTGGAGATAAGGAATGTAAAAATGTTTCATTAATCCCCAGCAAAAAGAAAATATTTAAGAATATATATATATATATATATATATATATATATATATATATATATTATAAGCGTTTCACACCGAGCAAAGCATTTCACTGCCACTACTGCGCAGGGGGCTACATAGAGTGGAGAAGGGATGGTTAAATATAGGAAATGTCACGGGGTGAGTGATAGGCGGGTAAGGATACCGAAAATGAGGGTTGGTTAGATGAGCGTGAGAGAGTGGTTGCAGCCGGTCTGCCAAGTCAGTATCAACCACGTTTCAGATTTCCCTTTGTATTTTGTCAAGAAGCACAAGGAGAGTAGCAGGGGCACCCGTCCAGATATGGCAGCAGTATTCAATACATGGTATATATATATATATATATATATATATATATATATATATATATTGATACATGTGAATGTATATATATATATATATATATACATTCACATGTATATATATATATATATATATAAATGTAAAGTAGATAGATAGATAGATAGATAGATAGATCTATCTATCTATCTATCTATCTATCTATCTATCTATCTATTTCAATCTCTTCATTATCTATCTATCTATCTATCTATCTATTTCAGTCTGTTCATATCTATCTATCTATCTATCTATACATTTTTATACATATATATATATACATTGACATGTATCAATATATATATATATATATATATATATATATATATATATATATATATATATATTAATAAATATAGATCTTATCGCTCGCCGATAACACGACTTCAAGCTTCATGCACAACAAAATCTTCAAGTGCTGAGTATAAAACTGTTTTATACTCAGCACCTGAAAATTACGTTGTGTATGAAACTCCAAATTGTACTATCCGTGGGGAATAATACGTATATTTATTAATATATACTTAATAGCTCGGTTATATTACATCGAACGGGCACTGCATATTAGCACCTCGTCAGGCTGGGAAATATTTTTTCTGTTAGGAATCTTTATATATAGAAACTTAAAAACAACACAGTTGTTACCAAATCCAGACAATTAAGCGAGGTGTAATTCGGAGGGTTTATCACAATTAGCCAATAGAAAGCCAGATCATGATGGATAGCAGAAATAAGGTTATAAGTGTAGCGGAGTAGAGAATTGAAATGACATGAAAACCCAGACCCTTTCGGTGTCAATAATGAAGAATTTAAATGCATACATATGTATCATAGCATGTCTGCAATGTTTTCGGGTGTATTCCTGAAACGGTTACAAGAGTTTTTTTTAACTTGTTATCATTTAATGTGGTGAAATAGATTATAAAAAGGGAAAGTGTTAAAAATAAAATGTAGGTAAAGCATATGTAATCGACCTAGTAAGTGATCTATCTGCTAACCAAGAGAAATTAATTATCAGAAGTTGGTAGAATCAATATATTTATGCTAGGTGGTAGGTTATAGATTTAGAGATCTAGCTATATTATAATATAAAATAAATTAACTATACCTTAAGGTATTAGACTAAGATGACAGATAAAAGTTATTTCGTTACGTTTGTTTAGCAGGTTTAATTTGGGAAATTTAATAATTTGCAAATTTTCCTGTAAACATAAAAAACATGGTTCATATAAAGATTTACCAGTTCTGGTTTTTTTTAATATTTTCCATTTTACAATAGATGTTTTATTGGCTTCTGGTAATTGTCAGTACTATATGGAAAATGACTATAGAGTCATTTAGACTCTTTAGTCTACTTTTGCTCTATTTCTACCATAGATAACCGTACAGTAAAAAAAAATTATATCAGTTGCGCCAAGAAACTATTTAAAACCCGTTATTACCAGCACATCTTATATTTTAATAATAAGACTTACCGCAATAACACATTATTTTCCAGAATAGAAAAAAAATTTCACTGCCTGACGTGGTGCTAATGAGCAGGCACCGAAACACAACAATTCTTGTGTTGGAGTAAACTATGTTTTCATTATAAACACTTATAATAAAATATTACTATATATAATGCTCTACTAAGTATCGAGCACTCTTATAAAAGCAAATGACTACAAATAGTGAACCGTAACACATTATTTTATATAAATTCTAAAGTTTGTACGTAAATATATATATATATATATATATATATATATATATATATATATATATATATATATTCAACTTATAAATATTTAGTCCATGGTATTAAATCCATTATATTATTTAATCCATGGTCCTGGAGCTCAGACTCTTTGGATGTTGGCACAAAAATAGAAACTAAAAAGCAATAGTTGTTTCCAGTCAAAGAGAAACCGTTGATCGAAAGAAAACTGAATGGATGTTAGTCAAATTTTGATTTACGGTATCGATGTCAAATAAGTTCTCCGATACAAAATGAATTTTGAAGGCTAAATAAATGCTTCTACTAAATCACCTGGCAGTAAAATGTGGCTAATTTAATTTGTAATATATAGAGAAGATTCAGTATATATATATATTCGTCACCAACATACAAGCCTGTTTCACTGTATCACAGCTCATCAGTGTGCTATAAATTTACTAGATTGGCATGCAAGCGAATGACATCGGAGAAGGTAAATTTTAGCGTGTTATATACAAACGATATATATATATATATATATATATATATATATATATTCTTATCTATATATCACAAAATAAATTAACCACATTTTACTGCCTGATGATGGTGTTTTAACACCGAAACTTTATAGCTATTAATTTGCAGTATGCTATAATAATAACAATTACCATATATATATACATATATTTATATATATAAATGTGTGTGTGTGTGTGTGTGTGTGTGTGTGTGTGTTTAGGCAGCATCTCTTCTTTCAAACGTGTTTCATTGAATGAACCTATTATACCTATTTATTTTATCCTGTCTCTTTCCAGTTCTCTAATCAGTTTCTTGATATTAATATGAAATTCAATAACGAAGGTACCATAGTTTTTTCCTGCCCAAGTAGTTTCAATCTCCTCTAAACTCATTCTCAGAGGTAAATTTCAGAGACAAACTTATTATAACTGCGATAATATCTGCATTTTGTTGTGATGGGGAATTAAAAAAAACACTCGTGAGCGCGCTGTCATAATTATTTTAAAATTTTAAATGTATCCATGGAATCTTTTGTAAAAAAAAAAGCATTTCAGTGTAAGAGAGCTGACCGGAAGTTGCTAGCATGCATGATGTCAGATGTTTGTTATATGCAATTCGTTACTGCTACACTCGTATTAATTTGTATTGAGTGTTGGCTGGTTAATATGATATACAGGTCCTCGAAAATTTAGAGTGTTGTTTATTATTTTCGTGATGTAGACGCCATGACAATTCTGCAGTTTTCAAACCTACATATATACTTGCATTGTTCTTGTCAGAGATGCAATTTCTCAAAGGACATTTAAACTGATATACAATGTTGATATTTTCCAAAGCACTAATTAAAGGAGAAGAGTTATTGCGAATGATTAAATTGGTTGTGTTAAATCTAGTATACTATATTGTTAGTATTTTTTTTTACTTATTTTTATTTATTTTATTTATTTTATTTTTATTTATTTTATTTTTTTTATTTTTTTTTATTTTTATTTATTTTATTTTTATTTATTTTTATTTATTTTATTTTTATTTATTTTTATTTATTTTATTTATTTTATTTTTATTTATTTTATTTTTATTTATTTTTATTTATTTTATTTTTATTTATTTTATTTTTTTACTGGATTCAGTGGAAAATATATTAGTACTTATTAAATTTTTTATGACCTTTTAATTTTTTTTATAGTCAGAATGCATTTGATTACAGTAAAGTAGGTTGATATGTTTAGGGTTATTGGAGGAACTATTATTTTCTTCTTTTTTTTTATATTAATATTTCTAATGGCTCGCCTAATTTGTTCATCAACGGTGTAATTAGGAAAGTCATTACTAATGAGTGTTAATGTTTTTTTATTCAATGTAGAATATCTTTTTCGTGGAGGAGTTAACTTTTGCACGGTGTTATAAATTTTGTATAATAGTTTTTTTTTTTTTATATAGTAGTCAGGGGATTAACTTTTATAGTTTAAAGTGCACGTGTTTATGCTAATTGGTATTTTTTATATATTTAGAGATAGTCAGTCAGTCAGTTAAGTGCCATACGTGATACACGTTTGGGCGATCATGTCTCGAAAGAGACATGGCTGACTGGGCAGAAGGTTATCCCGCAGTAGGTTGCCATTGCTTTCTGCGGTAGACTGGTTGCCGACCAAGGCTATAGAACCCAATCTGTCCTGCTATTTAATCCATAACTGGAAGGAAGAGACGGATTAATACCTTTCCCAAGGGTATTTGCGCGTAAATGAATACAATGGATTCAACTGGAATTCGAACTCGGCTCCCTGTTCCGAGCCGATATCCACTGTACCACGCACATCTTAGAGATAGTAAACGTGTTATTATTAGTACATTACGAAAGGGGATTTTATTGTTATTGTTAAGTTCAATGTGAAAATAAGACGGGAGCATTTTTTAAAGTTTTTTTTTTTTTTTTTTTAATCATATCACTCCAAGAAAGGCGGTAACGCCACTGATGCGCAGGGGGCTACGTAAGGGTAAAAAGAATGGAAAAGAGAAAGCCGGAAACCACATCATAAACAGGAAACAAGGAATGAGCCTCTTCACCTGTTCAATAGATGTGGGTGGAGTGTGAACCGGGCGATAGTTTAGTCTATCTACTCCAATTGGGAAAAAAAAAGTGAAGATAAAAACATCATGTGGAAGTCTTAGATAGATGGAGACTGTTTTAGTGGTAATAAATATCTTATTTTCACGGTTACCCTGTAGAAGTTATTCCATGTTGGTCCCAGAACTGAACCCATGGAAACGCCACAAGGGAAACTCAATGGTACAAGTCTAAAGTAGTTTTCGTATTATATTAGGTTTAATCTTTAGTGGACAGAGAGATTCTTTCGAATTATATCAATCGTTTCTCTGACTGGGACATTTAGTGTATAAATTTTCAACATCATGTTAGGCTAATGGTTTTATTATTAGGTTTTTGTGGTTTCAAGATTTGGATTAGTTCAAAAAATGATTTTATTACCGTACTAGCAATTAAGCCCGTCGTTGCTCGGGTGTAATGAAAGCTTTAAAACTCATCCATGGTCCTGGAGCTCAGACTCTTTGGACGTTGGCACGAAAAACTAAAAAGCAATAGTTGTTTCCAGTTAAAGCGAAACCGGAGACTGAAAGAAAAATGAATAGATCTAAGTCAAATTTAGATTTCCTGATATCGATATCAAATAAGTTTTTTCGTCGTAAAATGAATTTTGATGGCTAAATAAGTCCCCTGAGTAAATGGTATCATGGCTGAGACTAAGAACTACAATTATATCTACTTAGAGCCAAACCCGAAGCAAAAACTAAAATAAAAGAGCTGAAAATAATACAGACATACAAGCAGATAAACACACACACACACACACTCACACACACACACACACACACGCGCGCACGCGCGCGCACACACACACACACACATCTTGCCTTTTATATATATATATTATCAATTTTCTGCACTATTGTAAGAACTGCAACCTTGAAATTTCTGAATATCGTTTCTTATGTTTTTGTCTATGAGTGTATCAAATTTGATTAAAATCGGACCACTCCTTCTATAACCCGATTTTTTCGATTATCGATATTTATAGGGGGCTACCTCGATACAAAACCTAGCTAAGAACACTCGCAGACGCTTATAGTACAACTGTGCAAATTTTCAAGAAAATAGGTTCTGCCGTTTCGGAGTATATAGGTAACGGACACACACACACAGTTCCATTTATAAATAAGTTATGATTTTACTAAGTATTGAATGAACGAAGGAGTTGCAGATTTATAAACGCGTATGATGGATTCTGACGAAAAACTCTCTAGCAAGGCCAAGCGTACCGTCTTTCTTAGCATCAACCATAAAAGGTTTTCTTTTTATTATAAGTGGAAAATTGCACTTAAAGCGTATTACCATTTGATTCGAAAGATAAGTTAGCAATCAAACAAGATGTTATCTTCTTTGTTTACATTCATCATTTATCTGCTGTGTTTTGTCCCAAGAGAGAAATTCAATTGAAAGATGAAATATAGTTTGTCCGCCCGATGTCAGATACTACACTTTGATCGCATCTCGATGGACAGCAAGTGAACAACTCTAGTAGTGCTGGATGCTCGTTCAGTGAACGTCGAATGTTTTCTTAGAAGGAAACAGCTAATGTTACCATTACCATCAGAGATGAGAAGAACAGATACTACATCTTTATCCGAGCATGATGGCCAAGAAGTGAAAAAGATTGTACTTTGTCAGGTTATTTTAATGAAACCTGTTTGGACGAATGCTTACTGCCTAAATGTACCGTATTCGTATATACGCCGAATTTGTCTTTATTCCTGAGATGAGGTATTGTAATACTTTACACTATTTACATTGTTCGGACTGTAGTCCTCGTCTTTGTTGCCATATACACCTTCAATATCTGTCTATATTTCTGAGATGAGGTATTGTAATTATTTACACTATTTACATTGTTTGGACTGTTGTCCTCATCTTTGTTGCCATATTCACCTTCAATATCTGTCTATATTTCTGAGATGAGGTATTGTAATTATTTATACTATTTACATTGTTCGGACTGTTGTCCTCATCTTTGTTGCCATGTTCACCTTCAATATCTGTCTATATTTCTGAGATGAGGTATTGTAACTATTTACATGATTTACATTGATTGGACTGTTGTCCTCATATTCACCTTCAATATCTGTCTACATTTCTGAGATGAGGTATTGTAATGATTCATATTATTTACATTATCCAGGTTGTTGTCCTCATTTTGTTGCTATATTCATGATGTTTTGGCCGTTGTACGCTCCGACCTTCTTCGATTGATTGGAATTTTGAACTGAACTATTTATTTCGATTATTGGCGCAGATTGTTCTCATTCGATGAGTCATGCAACTTCCTGATGTCTTACTTATCAATATATAATTTAACTCTTGACCATATATACTGGGTGCGAGTGGTAAATGGTCACTGTTTTAGTATTTTATTTTCGCGCATGCGCGGTGATTGTTTTTGAATTTGTCGACTTTACAGAATAGTAGGTCAATTTGTGAGGAGAGCACTAGTTCACTCCGCCAGATATTTGGAAATGGCGTCCTATACTGCTTGGCATTCGGTCCGGAAACTGCAATACGGACATTTCTGAATGTTTTGGTGTTTTTCTGAAGACAGTGCAGTAGATTCGGAAAGAGTTGGATGAATCTAATTGTGATTACGAAGGTTTTTGGCGTGATCACTAGATAGGGCGACGTTATACCTGCACTCATCTGCACAGAGGGTCTCCGACTTAACAAGGAGGTCGACATCAAGTGCCTTGAGGAGATATTATTGCCCTATCAAGAGGATGGCTGCAGGACTCTGCACGATGAGCAAGGGAACTCAGTCGTGCCTACCAAACAATTTCTGCGGCCACATAACGCCATACATCTGGCCAGATAACTCCGTAGACTGCAAAGCCCTTCATTATAATGTGTGGGGTGCAGTTGAGCGAGAGACCAACAAAACTCTTTGTAAAACACTAAAGATGAACTGAAAACAAGTATCGTGGCAGCATTCACCAACTTAAGCAAGGACACCGTCTAGAAGATTTGCAGGAGATTCCGAAATCGTCCGGAGATCGTGATTGAAGACAGTGGTGATTTTATTGAATATATTTATTCTTTCACAAAACAGTTCAGTACTCTTTTCACTGTGTTGGGACGCCTGCGCCTATTCCATTACTATGTAAAGTAATGGTGGCATCTACGGAGGAGAGTTTGCCGAGCAGCCGATCGACAAGTCAGTCGTAGACTTCCGGTGACGACCCGGAAGTACCCATTGCTCATACTACGTCTTACGACGGTTGAGACGATTAACCCTTATTCTTGTATTGGATACTAATAACCTTTGTAAATACTATTTTCACGGAATACAACAATTAACCTATTCCTGTTGTTCAGTTATTTATTCTTACTCACGACACAACAGTGGCGACGAAGATTGTCGACACAACACACTGTTTCTAATAAAATTTTCTATCTCTCAATACTCTACTCAGCCCTTAGAATGCACCCTTGGTCATGTTAATACACATTCGGATCTTGGTGTCACACTTCCCGTACTCTATTAGAACACTTCCCAGATATTTAAATTTCTATGTCTGGTTGATTTCATTATACCTGAGTTGGTGTTGGCATTTTGGGCCCATTCTTTTTACTGATAACCATGCATTCAGTTTTCTTGTAGTTTATGTTTAGTCCTTTCTTTTCGCTTTCTTTAGCTACCTTCTGTAGGTCTTGTAGTTTCCTTTCCGTGTCTTGTTTGATTTTAGTATCCTCAGTCTGTAATTGGTATTTTGGGCTCCTCATTTTACTGATGACCATGCATTCAGTTTTCTTGTAGTTTATGTTTAGTCCTTTCTTTTCGCTTTCTTTAGCTACCTTCTGTAGGTCTTGTAGTTTCCTTTCCGTATCTTGTTTGATTTTAGTATCCTCAGCCTGTAGTTGGTATTTTGGGCTCCTCTTTTTACTGATGATCATGCATTCAGTTTTCTTGTAGTTTATGTTTAGTCCTTTCTTTTCGCTTTCTTTAGCTACCTTCTGCAGGTCTTGTAGTTTCCTTTCCGTATCTTGTTTGATTTTAGTATCCTCAGTCTGTAATTGGTATTTTGGGCTCCTCATTTTACTGATGACCATGCATTCAGTTTTCTTGTAGTTTATGTTTAGTCCTTTCTTTTCGCTTTATTTAGCTACCTTCTGCAGGTCTTGTAGTTTCCTTTCCGTATCTTGTTTGATTTTAGTATCCCCAGCCTGTAGTTGGTATTTTGGGCACCTCATTTTACTGATGACCATGCATTCAGTTTTCTTGTAGTTTATGTTTAGTCCTTTCTTTTCGCTTTATTTAGCTACCTTCTGCAGGTCTTGTAGTTTCCTTTCCGTATCTTGTTTGATTTTAGTATCCCCAGCCTGTAGTTGGCATTTTGGGCTCCTCTTTTTACTGATGACCATGCATTCAGTTTTCTTGTAGTTTATGTTTAGTCCTTTCTTTTCGCTTTCTTTAGCTACCTTCTGCAGGTCTTGTAGTTTCCTTTCCGTATCTTGTTTGATTTTAGTATCCTCAGTCTGTAATTGGTATTTTGGGCACCTCATTTTACTGATGACCATGCATTCAGTTTTCTTGTAGTTTATGTTTAGTCCTTTCTTTTCGCTTTATTTAGCTACCTTCTGCAGGTCTTGTAGTTTCCTTTCCGTATCTTGTTTGATTTTAGTATCCCCAGCCTGTAGTTGGCATTTTGGGCTCCTCTTTTTACTGATGACCATGCATTCAGTTTTCTTGTAGTTTATGTTTAAACCTTACTTTCCGCTTTCTTTAACTACCTTCTGTAGGTCTTGTAGTTTCCTTTACGTGTCTGTTATCAGCAGTGTATAATCTGTGTAACTTATATTGTTCAGATTGTGACCGCCAATGACAACTCCTGACAGGCCCTGTAGTTCTATACTGTCTCGCTGTATAGGTTGAATAGATCTGGTGAGAAGACATATCCTTGTCTTTCACCCCTTTCTGTCGTGGTATATCTGCCGAACTCATTTCCTATCCGTATGCATGCGCTTTAGCGGGACTATCTCCTCAAAGATGAAGGAGAGACTCAAAGCAACAGCAATGTGGTTCTACAGAAAGATGCTGAGGATATCATGGACCGAATATGTGAGCAATGATGAGATTTTGGAGAAGATGAAAACAACAAGGAAACTAATACTTAACATCAGGAAAAGACAGCTGAGCTTCCTGGGGCATGTAATAAGGAAGAAGTGCTTGGAGAATCTGATACTCACAGGTCAGATAGAGGAAAAGAAAGACAGGCGAAAGCAACGCATAATTTTAATTTATATGAATTTTTGTTCTTTACTCAAATGTGTTAAACTATTTGTATTATTGCCACCTTCATGTTTTGGCCATTGTACACTCCTTCAGGTGATTTTAATTTCAAACTGAAATCTTAATTTTATTCATCAGAGTAGATGGTTCTAGTTCCATGATTCACACTTGTTCCATATGTCTCCTATATCAGTTACCTAATTAAGCCAACTCTCTAAGTCTTTGTTCACCTTTACTGCAGTCAGATATTGAACTCAGAACACTTTCGGACAAGTTACTAGATCCAGCCAACGCTTTCATCCACTGGGTCCTGTGTCTTTGAGGAAATCAGTTTATGAATTTTGGAAACTTATAGATGTGCGCGTTCCAGAAGCTGAGTAAGTACTAAGACAGGAAAATTTCCCTGAAAACAAAGAAGACAGTGCTAGGTTGCTATGTGATGTCATTTCTTCAATATTGCAGTGAATGCTGGACAATATCCTCGAAGATGAGGAAAAAAATTGAAGCAGTGGAAATGTGGTTCTACAGAAGGATGCTGAGGATATCATGGATCGAATATGTGAGCGGCGACAAGGTTCTGGAGACTATGCAAACGAAAAGGGAATTTATACTTCGTGCCAAAAAGAGACAGCTATGGTTTCTGGGACAGGCACTGAAGAAGGGGGGCTTTGAGAATCAAGTACTCACAGGGTGGATAAAGAGAGATAGGAGAAAAATAACGCGAGACATACTTGATAGGCTTGAGCAAGTGGATAGTGTAAGGGGGTTTAAGAGAGATATCAAGAGGAAAAATGTTATAAGGATAGTCAAAGTGGAAGCCCATGATCACTCACGTCCTAAAAGGACACGGCACATAAGGAAGAAGAATTTCAAAATATTTTTGAGTAACTTCTCTAAATATATCTGTTAATATGAGATACCAATGTCATTTTCATTTTACAATTCATCCATCGCAACTTGTACATTATCTAAACTTATTTATAAATGGAACTTTGTCTGTGTGTGTGAGCCTGTGTGTCCTTTACCTATAGACTCCAAAACGGCTGAACCGATTTTCTTGAAAATTTACACAGTTGTACTATAAGCGTCTGCGAGTGTTCTTAGATAGTTTTTGTGTCGAGGTACCACAGTTAAATATCGAAAATCGATAATCGAAAAAATTGGGTTATAGAAGGATTGGTCCGATTTTAATCAAATTTGATGCACTCATAGACAAAGACATAAGAAACGATATTCAGAAATTTCAAGGTTGCAGTTCTTACAATAGTGCAGAAAATCGATAATATATATATATATAAAAGGCAAGATGTTTGTGTGAGTGCGTCTGTTTATCTGCCTGTATGTATGTATTTTTTCAGCCCTTTGTTTTTTAGTTTTTGCTTCGGGTTTGGCTCTAAGTAGGTATAATTGTAGTTCTTAGTCTCAGAGGACTTATTTAGCCTTCAAAATTCAGTTTACGACGAAAAAAACTTATTTGATATCGATACCAGGAAATCAAGATTTGACTTACATCCATTCATTTTTCTTTCAGTCTACGGTTTCGCTTTAACTGGAAATAACTATTGCTTTTTAGTCTTTCGTGCCAATGTCCAAAGAGTCTGAGCTCCAGGACCATGGATCAGTTTTAAAGCTTTCATTACACCCGAGTAACGCCGGGTTGTACTGCTAGTATATATATATATAGTACGGGGGGTGCTGAAATGTCCTCGACAGAGAGAGAGACGGGGAGAACCAAATATTACGATGTGACATAGATAGATAGATAGATAGATAGATAGATAGATAGATTATGGCTTTATGGATACTCGTGATCCTTGGGAAAATATCGGCAATGACATGTAAGAGGAACTCGAGTCGCCACTGAGCTCAGTTAGGCGTCATGATCCGACTTGTTACTGACCGATGATGACATGATGTCCTTGAGCGGTATATTTGGTCTCCTGGTTCAATAATCTGAACTGACGACGTCTAACGGAATTATCTACAAGCGGAAAGCTGATACCAAACGAACGGCAGACACGCAGTGAAAACATTGGGAACAACCAGAGAATTTCGGTTCAAAGTTTCTAAAAGTTTTTATTTTAGCAAATATACGCGGTGCGATGGATAAATTGTCGTCCAAATGACGCCATGCTGAAACTAATACTCACATCTCATTTTAGTAGATATACGCTATGCGATGGATAAATTGTTGTCTAACTGACGTCAACATGAAAAGAATTTTCGGACTTCACCTGTGTCTTTTTTTAATACATGACTGACAGGGCAGAAGATCATCACGCAGTAGGTTGCCATTACTTTCTGCGGTAGATTAGTTGCCTGCCCAGGCTGTAGAACCCAATGTGTCCTGTTATTTAACCCATAACTGGAGGGAAGAGACGGATTAATATCTTTCCCAGAGGTATTTGCGCGTAAGTGAATGCAACGAATTCAACTGGAATTCGAACTCGGTTGCTCAAGTTCTCGTTCCGAGCCGATATCCACTGCACCACAATGCTATCTTGTTACCAGTCATTTGCAAAAGCTCGATCTTCTTCTGTGTGCCGTCCTCCTTCAGGATGTCGATGTTTGTGATTCTCCACATCTTCCTCTTCTTTGTATCTCTCAGTAAATTTTGTCTTTTTGCTATCGTTTCTACTCCCTATTCTGCTAACCATTTACATAATCTACACCTTCTTTTTCTTCTTCGTCGTCGTCTTCATTTGGGACGTTGGCGAACCCGTTCTACCAACCATTTCCACAAGCTCTTTAGGTAGTTAATGCATCTCTTTTCAGTTTTTCATACGCAGCACAAGCCTCTCTGAATTTTGTGCGTTGTGTTCCTCCAAGAAGAGCGATCACTAGTTATTTTTCACAGCTATTTTGGCATGACGTTGTCCTTCCGCTGTGTGTTCTTGTTGCAACCTTTATTTTTCATACGCAGCACAAGCCTCTCTGACTTTTGTGCGTTGTGTTCCTCCAGGAAGAGCGATCACTAGTTATTTTTCACAGCTATTTTGGCATGACGTTATCCTTCCGCTGTGTGTTCTTGTTGCAACCTTTATTTTTCAATTTCCGTTCGTGGGCCGGTCTCTTTCCTTCAGCCAATCATACAAAAAAAACTGCCTAGGGATTCCCTCGTCCAGCATCCTGTCTAATGTCATGCAACACGTCCCAGACAATTAATTTCTTTTTAAGATCACAAAAAATGAAACTAACACTTAGCATCAGAAAAAGACAGTTGAAAACACATGGGCACATAATGAAGAAAGTCGGCTTCGAAAATTTGACACTCACATGATATACTGAAGGCAATGATCAAAACAACGCGTAAACTAACTAGCGAGTTTAAGTGCATGGCTGTCAGGAAAGAGATAGCAAAAAGATTTAGGCAAATGCTACAAAAGGCGTAAAATTGTGGAGAGCCATAATCGTCACTGTCCTGAATGAGCACAGCACTTAGAATATTATTCTCTAACTGTTCTAATCATCTATCTCTCTTTGTTTCTTTCTACCTGTCTACTCGTATTTATCTAATATCATTTTCATATATATATATATATATATATATATATATATATTATTTTAAATCCAAAAGGATGAAAAAATAGGTAAATCCCAAAAACCCGATCCTATTAATATTAATTTTATTAATATTAAAATTTATATATATATAATAAAAATAAACAAATACTGTCCAAAAATACATTTTTAAATTCAAAACTTTTTAATATTCTTTCCCATATATATATATATATATATATATATATATATATAATGATTGATTGATTGATTGATTGATTGATTGATTGATTACTTAGTTTTTGGCCTTTAATAAAATTAGACCAGTACACATTTGTATTAAAAAGTGTTCAATACAATTATATTGTAGAACTTTTGAATATTCTCTATTTGTAAACGAGTTATTACGCGACTTAGGCTTCTACCATGAGTGGTGTCTTCAGGCAATTTGCAATAACTCATAGCAAATCGCCTGAAGATTTACAATAAATTATTGCACACACACACACGTGTATATATATATATATATATATATATATATATCTTATTTTTATTTTTATTTTATTTTACTTTCATTATTTTGTTATATATTTTACATTTACTATTATTAATATCATGTGATTTTTCATCATATTTCGATTTCTGCTATGGTCGCACTACCAACCAAGTCTGCGGGAAGACCTAAGGCAGGTCGTGGCGAGTTGTTATGGCTCCATGTTTTTTCTATCTTCCCTATCATCCCCAGCGCCACATAGACAAAGTTTTCCCTAGCGTGTGGGCTGTACTTAACAAGACAATGTTTTGTATATCTCTTAAGCTGGGGTTTCCAGGGATTCTTTCAATGTGTTGCTTTGTTCCATTTTTTATCATTCCAAGTGCACCTACTATCACTGGCACAACTCTTGTTTTCAATTTCCACATTCTTTTCCGCTGGACAAGCCATGTCAATTAAGAGACAAGTTTTTTCTTTCTGGTTTTTAACAATAATGTCTGGCCTATTTGCGTCAATTTTTCTGTCTGTGTAGATGGTGTAATCCCATAGAATGGTTACATCTTCTATTTCTGTAACCGGTGCTGGGTGATGTTCATACCAGTGTTTGTTTACAGATTTTCCATAGTGTTTGCACATTGTCCAATGTAAATATTGCCCCACTCTATCGTGGCGATTTTTATATTCATTTGGGACAAGTACAGAACAGCCTGAGATTAGATGGTCTATTGTTTCTTGGTGTTTATCACAAAACCTGCATTTTGGATCCATATTGTTAGGTATAATATTTGCCTGAAAGTTTCTAGTGAAAAGACTTTGGTCTTGTGCTGCAAGAATAAAGCCTTCAGTCTCAGACTTTAATCCAGATGCACGTAACCATCGATGAGTATTAACCTTATCAACATTGGATTTATTGGCACGTTCTGGATATTGGCCATGAAGAGGTTTGTCTTGCCAGCGTTGTTTCATCTGTTCAAGAGCTTTATCTCTGGCTTTCATTTTCATATTTTTGCCGCACTAGTTGGTTCCTGGCTTCTGTT
>JBBBDQ010002119.1:0-15000 GCA_037127315.1 Ascarosepion bandense | reverse complement strand
GTATGTATGTATGTATCTATCTATCTATCTATCTATCTATCTATTCTGTTTACATCTATCTATCTATCTATCTATCTATCTATCTATCTATCTATCTATCTATTTTAGTCTATTCATATTTATCTATCTATTTTTCTATCTATTTATCTATCACAGGGGCACCCCGACATGATGTAATGGTTAGCAAGCTTGCCTCGCTAAAACTTATTACAACTGAATTGTGAGTTCGATCCTCATTGAGTACTCCATACTTTCTGCCTTGTGCCACATCTAAGTGTCGTTCAGTAAATCAACTATGTATCTATCAAATTCTGTTCTTATCTGAATCGGGATTTTTTATTATCTGCTCTCTTCAGATCCCTCCTAATGCGTGCGTCTTCCTGAGAATGTGTCTGATTGTTCAACGATTCTTTAACGAAGACATATTTGAACACACTGATATATTACACTTTCTTAGACAATTTCAGAGGCTTATTTAGTCAGTCAGTTAATTGCCATACGGGATACACGCTTAGAAGATCATGTCTCTTTTAAAACAAAACAAAAAACTATGACTGACTATGCCGAAGATTTTCCCCCGGTAAGTTGCCATTACTTTCTCCGATAGATCTCTTCTCACCCAAAGCTATAGAACCCATATCCGGATTGAGATAAGATGGATTAATAAATTTCCCAAGCGTTCTAATCTTCTCACTCTTTTTTTTCTTTTTTTCAATTGGAGTAGATAGACTAAACTATCGCCCGGTTCACACTCCACCCACATCTATTGAACAGGTGAAGAGGCTCATCCCTTGTTCCCTGTCTAGGATGTGGTTTCCGGCTTTCTCTTTTCCAATCTTCTCACTCCCTTTCCTTTTTTTTTTTTTTTTCAATTGGAGTAGATAGACTAAACTATCGCCAGGCTCACACTCCACCCTCGTCTATTGAACAAGTGAAGAGGCTCATCCCTTGTTCCCTGTTTAGGATGTGGTTTCCGGTTTTCTCACTTCCAATCTCTTCACTCCTACGTAGCCCCCTGCGCATCAGTGATATGATTAAAAATAAAGTATATAAATAATAAATGGAAACCAATCCAACCGGAATTCGAACTCGAATCTCCGAATTCTCATTAAGAGCCGATATCGATAAAACCCCAAAAGTAAAAAAAGGTTAAAACTTACTTCATATCTTTTGATCATTTTGTCACCGTCTGCGGCCATCCGCCACTTTAAAAATGGACTTGTCTCTTTGGTTTAATTTTCTTTGTTTAATTCCACTTTGTTAATAATTTAAATGTTCTATGTTCACTATATATTAAATGTTCATTCTTTGATAATGGCTTATGTAAGCCGAAAGCTCAGGCCGGATAAAAAAATCAACAATTACTGCGATTTCTTGTCCTCTTTTAACGATAGCACTATGAAGCTTATCAGATTATACGAAAGGATCCTACACAAAATAAATAGACAAAACTTGTCTATATTATTCAACGAAACCTGTATTAAGATAGATAGATAGATAGATAGATAGATAGATAGATAGATAGATAGATAGATAATGAACAGACTGAGATAGATAGATAGATAGATAGATAGATAGATAGATAGATAGATAGATAGATAAGATGAACAGACTGTGATAGATAGATAGATAGATAGATAGATAGATAGATAGATAGATAGATACTGAACAGACTATGATAGATAGATAGATAGATAGATAGATAGATAGATAGATAGATAGATAGATAAGAATATGAACAGACTGTGATAGATAGATAGATAGATAGATAGATAAGATAGAACAGAGAACTGTGATAGATAGATAGATAGATAGATAGATAGATAGATAGATAGATAGATAGATATGAACAGACTGTGATAGATAGATAGATAGATAGATAGATAGATAGATAGATAGATAGATAGATAGATAGATAATAAGAACAGACTGAGATAGATAGATAGATAGATAGATAGATAGATAGATAGATAGATAGATAGATAGATAGATAGATAGATAGATATCTTTATTTATCTGTAAATTCAGATATAAGCTTAGTGTGGAAATAGCCATTTTCAGAATGTCCTTTTAAGGCATGCATTCTTCGACCCCTTATAAACAGAGAACGAGGAAACATTCTAAGTTAGTTCAGGTAAAGGAAGGGTTTGGGATGTATTGGTTTTCAATGGGTTGGGCTGGGGGACGGAATTAGTAGTAATTCTTCCTCGGTATTGGGAGGTATATGACCAAACCCTAGGGTTAGCAGTGGTAGGTGGTGTGAAGGTAACTGCTAAGTCAACTTTTAAAACATTTTTGAATTTTTTTTCAAAGGGATTAATTGGAGGAATAGGATAAGTATTGTAATTTATATTTATTTATATGGCAACACATACTTATGATCTCCCTTCTTTTGTTAAGGAGTATATTTTCGTCTTGAAATTCTCATTTTTCTGTCAAACGTAGATTATATCTCTCTCTTAAGCTATTAGGGGTCCTAGCCTTGCCTATGAGTTTCCATTTTTTTCTGGGGATCTTAGTTACTTTCTTTTAATTCCCAGTATTTTCTAGAAAGAGCAGTTTGGTATTTTAAACTAGTGTTGGTGAAGGACTGCCTGTGGGTATAAAGACGTAGCTTCCAAATTCCCGCCGAAATTCCGATATAAACATTCCGTCTCTCCTGATTTTCATTAGAGTAGATGGTGGACATATATATATATATATATATATATATATATATATATATATATACAATTTCGAAATAACAACATCACTTGAAAAGACACAAAAAGTGTCGAAACAAAATAGCTACTTTTGTAGTGATATTATAACATATCAATGTTATAATTTATTAATAAATATTATTATTAATATATATATATATATATATATATATATATATATATATATCTGAGTGAATACAGAACGAAGAATTCTTACAACGTCCAAAACATTAATTTAAAACAGTGCTCGATATATAATATATTGAGCTGTGAATATTTATTATAAATTATATTTTAGAACATGTTTCGAATTCCAGCTGAATCCATTGTATTCACTTACGCGCAAATACCCTTGGGAAAGGTATTAATCCGTCTCTTCCTTCCAGTTATGGGTCAAATAGCAGGACAGATTGGGTTCTGTAGCCTTGGTCGGCAACCAGTCTACCGCAGAAAGCAATGGCAACCTACTGCGGGATAATCTTCTGCCCAGTCAGTCATGTCTCTTTCGAGACATGATCGCCCAAGCGTGTATCACGTATGGCACCTAAACTGACTGACGTAATTATTCTATATATACTCGCTACGAAGGTACGTTCGTTTCGACATTGAAACTTCAATGTCTCATCAAGCAGTGTTTAAAGTACTAGAAATCCTTTTTCTTTATATTTTCTTGAAGACAGAGGAAACATGGTTCCTTTATAGATTTAGCTGTTCTTGCTGATATATATATGTTCGATATCATCCATGGAGAATCCTAAGGATGAAAAAATGTATATCGGAAATACCATGAACGTATTTAAAAAGCGATTTTACAATCACCTCTCATTCTTCAATAACAAAGAAAAACAAAACATGACATCTCTCTCCAAATACTTTTGGAAATAAACAGACGAAAATAAAACGCCTAAAGTTAAATGGAAAATCCTTAAACAAACAAGAGCAGCTAAATCTATAAAGGAACCATGTTTCCTCTGTCTTCAAGAAAAAATTGAGATCCTTAAATATATGAACAGTAACAAGCTTTTAAATCAGAAGCATGAAACCACAGTAAACTGCAAGCACATTTGAGAGCTAACATTACAATCATGCTAAAAAAAATCTACAAGAGCCAGAGCTAGGAACCCATATATATATATATATATATATATATTAAAACTCAGCAAACCCTTTTTTTACCCAATAATCGAAATAATTTTCTGCCCAGTCAGTCATATCTCGAAGGAGATATGATAGCCCAAGCGTATTTCACGTATGGCACTTAACTGACTGACCTTGTAACAGAAAGAATTTATCGATAGATCGCATAATTGGAATTCTGTTATCCGATTCGTACCAAGTAAGTTCGTGGTATTTTCTATGACAAATGGTTTAACTTTCTGCGTTTTTTTATTTAACGTGACGATTGTAACAAATTCTCCAATAAATTGTATTTTTCTCCCGTCACTGACCTCACGATTTTCTTTGTCTTCATTAAAGTTGGTTTCCCCCACTTCTTCCACGTATACAAATTTATGATAGATAAATCCGAACCCGTGTCAAGTTGCATTTTTAGATTTTTATTACTTATTTCGACGGTAACAAATTTTCTGATTATTCCATCATTTACCTCGTTGAACTTGAATTTTCTTATTTTATTGTCTTTATTTCTTGACATGCAATGCGTGCTTTTATGTCCCATTCTTTTACAGCTGTAACATTTTTTATTCCTAAGATCGCAATAACTGTACCAGTGTAGTTCAGTGTAGTTCACCGGTAAAAGTCAATTCATTAGTTTTTTTTTCGGTAAAATGTAGTTTACCAATTTGTTATGCTCAGCGGTTCCTAATTTGCTTAAAAGAAGCCTAACCTTCTTTCCTTCAGACCACGAGTGGCAGTCCTCGTTATACACGTCCGAATATTTTTAATAACACTCCGCAAAAGTTATTTCTTCATCTGGACTGTACGTGAATATTTCAATTGAATTCCATATTGTATTCTCCGGGAAAGAATCATTTTGTAGATTTTTCTCTTTCCACTTCTCGGTTATTTCCAGATGTTGTTTTGAAACTCCCTATGCATTTGTTCCATTTCTTTGTTGGAATTGCATTTGTCTATTGAAAGTTTCCTCCTGCATCTGCATCTGGAATGTTTTTTGTTGCTCTAATATTTTCGTCTGTGGTTCCGACCGGAACTTAAAGAATTTCAGGAATAGACTTTTACATTCCCCCATTTTCGCAAAGAGTTAACACAATGCCTAATACTGTAGAGTGTGTGTGTGTGTGTGTGTGTGTGTGTGTGTTTGGGGGGGGTCCTACAAATTTGCAATTCGTAACCTATTTGAGCAAACTGTATTATCGAGAAAAATATTTCTTTTCTCAGTTGAGATTACGACAGATTTTTTTCGTCACTAAATTGAAGTCTTGGCTTGCCAGAAACTTTGCCAAGGTTATTATTTTTTTTAAAACGTGAATCCGAGTCTTTCTCGCCAAAATTATTGTGGTGAGCGAATCTTTTCTTCCTCCTTCGTCGCCCAAAATGTTTTTGATGAGCGAAAAAGAGAAAAAGAATTCCCATATTACTCCGAGTGATTTGGTTCTTCGTCCAATATCTTCGTCCGATATCCAAATCCTCGTCGCCAAAATTGTCTTTTGGCGAGTGGAAAAAATTATTTTTATCTCCACATGAGTTTGATATCTTCGTCGCCAAAATTGTTGTGGAGTTATTTTCGCAGTGGAGGCTAGTATTTGTGCTAAAGTCGATCCTAATAGGTTCGACGTGCAAAACGTTAGGATCTTGATATATGTATTGCGCGGTGTACTGTTGCCAAGTCGCTGACTATTGTCGTATTCGACTAACTGTCAACTACTATCGGCCAACATTGACTAACCCTCCTTCCTCTTACTACTTCTACTTAAATTAGGTGGGAGAATATTTTCACTATAGAATAGGTGTGTTTCACCATAACAAAAACAAAAGCTACTAAGTCCAAGAAGTATGATACGATACCATAAGAAGATATTCCCATCCTTTTTACCCTTAAGACAATCTAAAAATCAAGTCTACGCTCGTTACGATTTATCTGAAACCTGGCAGTCACGTTCCCTCTGTGAAAGTCCTCTCTTATTCGTTTTGCGAATCAACTTATCTGGTTTGTTCACAGCTGTCCGAAACTTTTATTTTATCTCAGTCCGTTTGTGTTTATGGAGACCATCCCTCGCTCTATGTGTCTTTGTTGTGGAGTAGTTTTAGATATAAACACACCAGTTGCTTTAGTGACAACCCGCTGTTAGTAAAAAATAAATCTACTCTTACACCTCGACGATCTTTACCTGATTTGCAATATCACTAACAAACATTTAGCTCAAATGACTGGTTGCAATCTAGAATCTTTCGAATGAATGTGTAATCTACGTAGTAATCTTTTATAGAAGTTGGTGTTGTCTTAAATTTGTTTATCAATAAACCTGATGCATTTGAAATGTTCTTTTGTACCGATACAATATACAATACCTACTGTTGTGCGTCGTAGTTTGTTTGCTATACAACGCCTATGGAAAGAGATTACTGGTAGTGTTTCAATATAAAGGTAAGTGGTGTGACCTTATGTAGTTTTTGCACATGCTATTGTATAATGTAGCCTAGTTTTATTTATTGATAGCCTACCGTATGTTTGTTGTCGGGGTGTATAGGCCTATCTCAGAATTTTGAGCTAATAATCTCGCGGACGACTTGTAAGCCATGTCGATTTGCACGCCGCAATTTACGGCAGGTTTTTTGTGATAATCCCTCACTTAAGAGTCGTAAAAAAGCTGGCATTCCCTGAATCGTTTAAAATCCTCACAAGTTTGTTACAATTAAATACTATTACAAAGGCTAATGGTGGACAGCGCAGCAAGGAAATACTGAGAACACGGAACTGTCCTTGTACCTAATTATAGCTTACTACATTCACTACATTCTTACATAATTATAGCTTACAACATTCACTACATTTTTACCTAATTATAGCTTACCACATTCACTACATTCTTACCTAATTATAGCTTACCACATTCACTACATTTTTACCTAACTATAGCTTACCACATTCACTACATTCTTACCTAATAATAGCTTACCACATTCACTACATTCTTACCTAAATATAGCTTACCACATTCACTACATTCTTACCTAATTATAGCTTACCACATTCACTACATTCTTGCCTAATTATAGCTTACCACATTCACTACATTCTTACCTAATTATAGCTCACCACATTCACTATATTCTTACCTAATTATAGATTACCACATTCACTACATTCTTACCTAATTATAGCTCAGCACATTATTTACATTCTTACACCTATGATTATAGCTTACCACATTCACTATATTCTTCCTAATTATAAACTTACCATTCACTACATTTCTTACCTAGTATAGCTTACACATTCATTACATTCTTACCTAATTATAGCTTACCACATTCAATACATTATTACCTATTTATAGCTTACAACATTCACTACGTTCTTACCTAATTATAGCTTACTATTCACTACATTATTTACCTAATTATAGCTGACGACATTCCTACATGCTTACCTAAATGTACCATTTCTACATTCACTACACATTCTCACCTAATTGTAAACTTGCCACATTTACTACATTCTACCTAATTATAGCTTACCATGCTACATTCTTTCCTAATTATAGCTTACCACATTCACTACATTTCTTACCTAATTATAGCTTACCACATTCACTACATACTTACCTAATTATAGCTTACGACATTCACTACATTCTTGCTAATTATAGCTCACCACATTCACTACATTCTTACTGAGTATAGCTTACTACATTCACTACATTATTACCTAATTATAGCTGACGACATTCCTACATACTTACCTAATTATAGCTCACCACATTCACTACATTCTCACCTATTATGTGCCACATTCATACATTCTTACTAATTATAGCTTACCACATTCACTACATTCTTTCCTAATTATAGCTTACCATTCACTACATTCTTACCTAATTATAGCTTACCACATTCACTACTGCCCACCTAGTATAGCTTACGACATTCACTACATTCTTACTACAGTATAGCTTACCATTCACTACATTTCTTACCTAGTATGACTCCTACATTTCACTACATTCTTACCTAATTATAGCTTACCATACTCACTACATTCTTACCTAATTCTTAGCTTACCACATTCACTACATTCACCTAATTACTGACTCACCACATTCACTACATTCTTACCTAATTATAGCTTTACATTCACTACATTCTTGCCTAATTATAGCTTACCACATTCACTACATTCTTATATTATAGCTTACCACATTCACTACATACTTACCTAATTATAACCACATTCTCCATTTCTTACCTAATTATAGCTTACCACATTCACTACATTCTTACCTAATTATAGCTTACCACATTCACTACAGTCTTACCTAATTATAGCTTACCACATTCACTACATTCTTTTCTAATTATAGCTTACCACATTCACTACATTCTTACCTAATTATAGCTTACCACATTCACTACATTCTTACCTAATTATAGCTTTCCACATTCACTACACATTCTTACACTAATTGCAAACACCCACATTTACTACATTCTTACCTAATTATAGCTCTCATTGACCACATTCTCACTAAATATAGCTTACATTCACTAGATTCTTACCTAATTATAGCTTACCACATTCACTACATTCTTACCTAATTATAGCTCACCACATTCATTACATTCTTACCTAATTATAGCTTTCCACATTCACTACATTCTTACCTAATTATAGCTCACCATATTCACTACATACTTGCCTATTTATAGCTTACCACATTCACTACATTCTTACCTAATTATAGCTTACCACATTCACTACATTCTTACCTAATTATAGCTTACCACATTCACTACATTTTTACCTAATTATAGCTTACCACATTCACTACATTCTTACCTAATAATAGCTTACCACATTCACTACATTCTTACCTAAATATAGCTTACCACATTCACTACATTCTTACCTAATTATAGCTTACCACATTCACTACATTCTTGCCTAATTATAGCTTACCACATTCACTACATTCTTACCTAATTATAGCTCACCACATTCCCTATATTCTTACCTAATTATAGATTACCACATTCACTACATCCTTACCTAATTATAGCTCACCACATTCACTACATTCTTACCTAATTATAGCTTACCACATTCACTATATTCTTACCTAATTATAGCTTACCACATTCACTACATTCTTACCTAATTATAGCTTACCACATTCACTACATTCTTACCTAATTATAGCTTACCACATTCAATACATTATTACCTATTTATAGCTTACAACATTCACTACATTCTTACCTAATTATAGCTTACTACATTCACTAAATTATTACCTAATTATAGCTTACGACATTCACTACATACTTAACTAATTATAGCTCACCACATTCACTACATTCTCACCAAATTATAGCTTGCCACATTCACTACATTCTTACCTAATTATAGCTTACGACATTCAATACATTCTTTCCTAATTATAGCTTACCACATTCACTACATTCTTATCTAATTATAGCTTACCACATTCACTACATACTTCCCTAATTATAGCTTACCACATTCACTACATTCTTACCTAATTATAGCTTACCACATTCACTACATTCTTACCTAATTATAGCTCACCACATTCACTACATTCTTACCTAATTATAGCTTACCATACTCACTACATTCTTACCTAATTATAGCTTACCACATTCACTACATTCTTACCTAATTATAGCTCACCACATTCACTACATTCTTACCTAATGATAGCTTTCCACATTCACTACATTCTTACCTAATTATAGCTTACCACATTCACTACATTCTTACTTAATTATAGCTTACCACATTCACTACATACTTACCTAATTATAGCTTACCACATTCACTACATTCTTACCTAATTATAGCTTACCACATTCACTACATTCTTACCTAATTATAGCTTACCACATTCACTACAGTCTTACCTAATTATAGCTTACCACATTCACTACATTCTTGCCTAATTATCGCTGACCACATTCACTACATTCTTACCTAATTATAGCTTACCACATTCACTACATTCTTACCTAAATATAGCTTACCACATTCACTACATTCTTACCTAAATATAGCTTACCACATTCACTACATTCTTACCTAATTATAGCTTGCCACATTCACTACATTCTTACCTAAATATAGCTTACCACATTCACTACATTCTTGCCTAATTAGAGCTTACCACATTCACTACATTCTTACCTAATTATAGCTTTCCATATTCACTAGATTCTTACCTAATTATAGCTTACCACATTCACTACATTCTTACCTAATTATAGCTTAACAAATTCACTACATTCTTACCTAATTATAGCTCACCACAGTCACTACATTCTTACCTAATTATAGCTTACAACATTCACTACATTCTTACCTAATTATAGCTCACCACATTCATTACATTCTTACCTAATTATAGCTCACCACATTCACTACATTCTTACCTAATTATAGCTTACCATACTCATTACATTCTTACCTATTTATAGCTTACCACATCCACTACATTCTTACCTAATTATAGCTCACCACATTCACTACATTCTTACCTAATTATAGCTTTCCACATTCACTACATTCTTACCTAATTATAGCTTACCACATTCACTACATTCTTACCTAATTATAGCTTACAACATTCACTACATTCTTACCTAATTATAGCTTACTATATTCACTACATTATTACCTAATTATAGCTGACGACATTCCTACATACTTACCTAATTATAGCTCAGCACATTCACTACATTCACCTAATTATAGCTTACCCATTCACTACATTCTTACCTAATTATAGCTTACATTCACTACATTCTTTCCTAGTACCAAGCTTACACATTCACTACATTCTTACTAATTATAGCTTACCATTCACTACATAATTACCTAATTATAGCTTACCATTCACTACGTTCTTACCTAATTATAGTTTACCACATTCACTAGATTCTTACCTAATTATAGCTCACCACATTCACTACATTCTTACCTAATTATACCTTACCATACTCCCCACTACATTCTTACCTAATTATAGCTTACCACATTCACTACATTCTTACCTAATTATAGCTCACCATCCTACTACATTCTTACCTAATTATAGCTTTCCACATTCACTACATTCTTACCTAATTATAGCTTACCACATTCACTACATTCTTACTTAATTATAGCTTACCACATTCACTGCATACTTACCTAATTATAGCTTACCACATTCACTACATTCTTACCTAATTATAGCTTACCACATTCTACATTCTTACCTAATTACCAAAACACCACATTCACTACCGATCTTACCTAATTATAGCTTACCATTCTCCTACATTCTTGCCTAATTATAGCTTACCACATTCCTACATTCTTACCTAATTATAGCTTACCACATTCACTACCTTTCTTACCTAATTATAGCTTTCCACATTCACTACATTCTTACCTAATTATAGCTTACCACATTTACTACACATTCTTACCTAATTCATAACAGCTCTCACATTGACTACATTCTCACCTAAATATAGCTTACCACATTCTACATTCTTACCTAATTATAGCTTACCACATTCACTACATTCTTACCTAATTTATAGCTCACCACATTCACTACATTCTTACCTAATTATAGCTTTCACATTCACTACATTCTTACCTAATTTATAGCTCACCATATTCACTACATTCTTGCCTATTTATAGCTTACCATTCACTACATTCTTACCTAATGATAGCTTACCACATTCACTACATTCTTACCTAATTATAAACATACATTCACTACATTTTTACCTAATTATAGCTTACCACATTCTACATTCTTACAATAGCTTACCCATTCACTACATTCTTCCCTAAATATAGCTTACCCATTCACTACATTCTTACCTAATTATAGCTTACCACATTCACACTACATTCTTGCCTAATTTTAAACACACATTCACTACATTCTTCCTAATTATAGCTCACCACATTCACTATATTCTTACCTAATTATAGATTACATTCACTACATTCTTATCTAATTCTAGCTCCACTGCAATTTCTACTACATTCTTACCTAATTATAGCTTACGACATTCACTACATATATGTAATTATAGCTCACATTCACTACATTCTCACCTAATTCTCTAGCTTGCCACATTCACTACATACTTCCCTATTCTAGCTTACCATTCACTACATTCTTACCTAATTATATCTTACCACATTCACTACATTCTTACCTAATTATAGCTCACCACATTCACTACATTCTTACCTAATTATAGCTTACCATACTCACTACATTCTTACCTAATTATAGCTTACCACATTCACTACATTCTTACCTAATTATAGCTCACCACATTCACTACATTCTTACCTAATGATAGCTTTCCACATTCACTACATTCTTACCTAATTATAGCTTACCACATTCACTACATTCTTACTTAATTATAGCTTACCACATTCACTACATACTTACCTAATTATAGCTTACCACATTCACTACATTCTTACCTAATTATAGCTTACCACATTCACTACATTCTTACCTAATTATAGCTTACCACATTCACTACAGTCTTACCTAATTATAGCTTACCACATTCACTACATTCTTGCCTAATTATCGCTGACCACATTCACTACATTCTTACTAAATGTAACACCACATTCACTACATTCTTGCCTAAATATAGCTTACCACATTCCTTTCATTCTTACCTAAATATAGCTTACCATTCACTACATTTTCTTCTCATTCTGGCTTGCCACATTCACTACATTCTTTTTAAATATGACTTACCACATTCACTACATTCTTGCCTAATTCAGGCTTACCATTTCACTACATTTCTTACCTAATTATAGCACCATAATATAGATTCTTACCTAATTATAGCTTACCACATTCACTACATTTCTTACCTAATTATAGCTTAACAAATTCACTACATTCTTACCACAATTATAGCTCACCACAGTCACTACATTCTTACCTAATTATAGCCACAACATTCACTACATTCTTACCTAATTATGCTCACCACATTCATTCATTCTTACCTAATTATAGCTCACCACATTCACTAAATTCTTACTAATTATAAACACAAAAACACTCATTACATTCTTACCTAATTGTAAGCTTACCACATCCTACATTCTTCCCTAATTTATAGCTCACCACATTCCTACATTCTTACCTAATTATAGCTTTCCACATTCACTACATTTCTTACCTAATTATAGCTTACCACATTCACTACATTCTTACCTAATTATAGCTTACAACATTCCTACATTCTTACCTAATTATAGCTTACTATATTCACTACATTATTACCTAATTATAACTGACATTCCTACATACTTACCTAATTATAGCTTACCACATTCACTACATTCTCACCTAATTACCAGCTTGCCACATTCACTACATTCTTACCTAATTATAGCTTTACATTCACTACATTCTTTCCTAATTATAGCTTACATTTCACTACATTTCTTACCTAATTATAGCTTACCACATTCACTACACAATTACCTAATTATAGCTTACCATTCACTACATTTCTTACCTAATTATAGTTTACCACATTCACTGAATTCTTACTAGTGCAACTCACCACATTCACTACATTCTTACCTAATTATAGCTTACCATACTCACTACATTTCTTACCTAATTATAGCTTACCACATTCACTACATTCTTACCTAATTATAGCTCCTTACACATTCCACTGAAGCTACTTACCTAAATATGGCTTTCACATTCACTGAGTTTCTTGCCTAATTATGGCTTACCACATTCACTACATTCTTACAGCAATTATAAGCAGCCACATTCACTACATACTTACCTAATTATAGCTTACCACATTCACTACATTCTTACCTAATTATATAGCTTACTACATTCACTAAATTACCTAATTATAGCTTACCACATTCACTAGGTCTTACTAAATTATAGCTTACCTTCTACATTCTTTCAGTGTAACTTTACATTCACTACGTTCTTACCTAATTGCAAAAACACCATTCTACATTCTTCACCTAATTAGCTTTCCATTCCTCTGTTCTTACCTAATTATAGCTTACCACATTTACTACATTCTTACCTAATTATAGCTCTCCCACATTGACTACATTCTCACCTAAATATAGCTTACCACATTCACCATTTCTTACCTAATTATAGCTTACCACATTCACTACTGATGTCTTACCTAATTATAGCTCTGCATTCACTACATTCCTTACCTAATTACTAACTTTCCACATTCACTACATTTCTTACCTAATTATAGCTCACCATATTCACCTAAATGTTGCCTATTTATAGCTTACCACATTCACTACATTCTTACCTAATGATAGCTTACCACGTTTCACTACATTCTTACCTAATTATAGCTTACCACATTCACTACATTTTTACCTAATTATAGCTTACCATTCACTACATACTTATTTAATTATGGCTCACCACATTCACTACATTCTACCTAATTATAGCTTGCACCCATTCACTCACATTTACTTACTAATTGTAAGCTTACCACATTCAATACATTTCTTTCTCAATATTCTCACATTCACTACATTCTTGTCTAATTATAGCTTACCACATTCACTACATACTTCCCTAATTTATAAAGCTTACCACATTCACTACTTACCTAATTATAGCTTACCACATTCACTACATTCTTACCTAATTATAGCTCACCACATTCACTACATTCACCTTACTAATGATAGCTTACCATTTAACTACCCATTTCTTACCTAATTGTAAACACCACATTCACTACATTTTTACCTAATTATAGCTTGACATTCTTTGTCTTAACTAATTATAGCTCACCACGTTATACATTCTCACCTAATTATAGCTTGCCATTCACTACATTCTTACCTAATTATAGCTTACCACACAGCTAATGTACATTCTTTCCTAAATATAGCTTACCACATTCACTACATTTCTTATCTAATTATGGCTTACCACATTCACTACATACTTCCCTAATTACCACAGCTTACCATTCCCTACCTTACTTACCTAATTATAGCTTACCACATTCACTACATTCTTACCTAATTATGGCTCACCACATTCACTACATTCTTACTAATTAT